>CAVMGG010000481.1:0-74678 GCA_963680895.1 Fragum sueziense
TAAATTTTGTTCAATGGAAATTGTCGTCTGCTACATCTATGAGTTTGGACTAGGTTAAAATTTTGTTGTTTGGTAATGGGTTAAGACTGGTGGTGAACTCGGCCAAAGCGTGGGACATTTTTTCGCGATCATTTTATTCCGTCGGTGTTGTTATAAAATATCGTAATTAGGGCTTCGATAAAGCTGTAGCTTCGAGATATTATAACAACACCGACAGTTTGTCAATACATATCGGTAAACCCGGCCTATTTTTAGAACAAATTCATTGTTACTAGAAAAACTATCCAATCAGATCTTTAAACTCACATTTAAACGCAAAATACCTGTACCTTGTTGTAGCAAAAAACGTCCATCGCTTTGGCCGAGTTCACCACCAGTGGTTAATGAAGGAAGAGAAATACTGAATCTGAGCCAATGCGATCATCAAACAGGGAAAGTAACCATTTTTCTTATGATGAAATGTTAGACTGCTTCAAACTGAAAGTCCTGAGTCCTGAGGGGGAAGGGTAATTAACTAATTACCAAACGACAAAATTTTGGACCTGTCCAAATTCAAAGATGTTGCAGACGACAATTAAAACTGAATGAAAATTTACAATTTTTGGTCTTTTTGTGTAGCAAATATTGTTGGAAATGAAGAAATTGCTTGTAACAAGCAATTTCTTCATTTTCCACAATGTTTTCCCAGGCCTTTTCTTGTGAGGGAGTCAAAAGGCGTCACTGTGCAGTAATGAGGTAAATTATTAATCCTGCCATTGTTCGAGAAGGCATTAACTCTTTCCCGGCATGTTTTGACATCCTGTAAAAAAGATAATGTAAACAACATTGAATGAAAGGAAGAAAATACTGAAAACCAGTAGATCTAATTGCACCTTACAACCAGGGTTTTTTTTTCAGGCATTTTGGGAAAGGGCCCCTGACCAAAAATTGGGAAAATTTAATCGACAAAACACTGATTTTGGGAAAAATCAAGTAATGTAAAAACTGGTATTTTTATCATTTTGGAGAGCTACAACATATAACAGGCATAAATGTCTAATTTTCTTGTTTTCCAGGCACTAACTTCTTTACAAAGTTATTGCAGTATTATATTTAGTGGGTTTTGAAGGTCTTTTAAGCATCGATTTTGGGAATTTTTTTCTAAATTGGGAAAAAATTTGGGGCCTTTTGCATTGGGAATGGGGCCCATAAAGGGCCCCTATGAAATAGGCGAAAAAGCCCTTATAACTAATGTGTTCCATGGTATCAATAAAATTAATCATGCATAGTTTGGCTTGGAAATATTTCTTAAGCCTGCAACACCGTCACCTTTAACCCATTACCAGATGAATTCCAAATTCAAAGGTGTTGCAGACGACAATACCAAGTGCATTGAATTTTACATTTTTTGATGTTTTTGTGTAGAAAACATTGTGGAAAATGAAGAAATTGCTTGTAACAAGCAATTTCTTCATTTTCCACAATGTTTTCCGAGGCCTTTTCTTGTGAGGGAGTCAAAAGGCGTCACTGTGCAGTAATGAGGTAAATTATTAATCCTGTCATTGTTCAAGAAGGTCTTAACTCTTTCCCGGCATGTTTTGACATCCTTGTAAAAAAGACAATGTAAAAAACATTGAATGAAAGGAAGAAGATACCGAAAACCAGTAGATCTAATTGCACCTTATTTAACTAATGTGTTTGAGTTTGAGTTTATTGGGGGTTTTATACCGTTTTCAACTGCCAGGGTCATATTGTGGCGGCTGAAGCACCTAACCATTGATTCCTGTTATTTCTTAAACCAGTACTTACCACAACACCCTTACCGAGCCCGTAGCTGCTCGCCCACTTAGGTTTACGATTTCAAACCCATTAAAATTAATCATGCATATTTTGGCTTGGAAATATTTCTGTCGCCTGCAACATGTTTAAATCTGCATCCACCATAACAGTACCCATTACCAAACTTTGATGCTTTCCTGACAACCCAAATTGTAAACATTGTGGAAAATGAAGAAATCCTAAAATGTTGCTGTCTGGTAATAAGTAAAGGTCCATCATTTGGGAAAGGGTTGATGGGTTATGTAATCACTTTTCTTCTAAAACCTCATGATCGGCCGCGGCCATGGCGTAGTTGGTAGCGCATCTGCCTCTCATTCGAGAGGTCCTGGGTTCCATACCCGGCCGCTGCAAATACCCTTACTGACAAAAATGTTACCCATCAATGGTTTGATATCGTGAACCTATGTGGGCAAGCAGCTGGAGCCTCGGTAAGGGTGTTGTGGTAGTACTGGTATGAGAAACGCCAGGAATCCATGGTTAGGTGCTCCAGCTGCCACGATATGACCTTAGTAGTTGAAAGCGGCGTAAAACCCCAATAAATCAAATCTAAAATCTCATGACTGCAGCTATCAACAACCTGCACTTTAAGAGGTTTTTGAAGGAAATTAACACTTTATTAAATACAATCGCTGACAAAAAGATATTGATAAATCAGGAAATGACCCATCCTATGTATTGTTCTGAGTGAACTTTAGACCCTTAGATCTTTACAGATTACCCCCCCCCCCCCTCCCTTCCTAAAGGGAGAAAAAGAAAGAAAAGGCTTACAAAATTAGTATTGAATCCGTGAACACATTTAAGGGGTGGGTGATCTCCAGTATGCTCATATTTTGAAATCGGCTGAACGTGACAATGTCAATGGAGCAGATATTCAGTGCAAATTCCAACTTTGAGTCATTGTAGCAGTCAGACTGCATTGCTTACCCCAGGGCTTCTCTTCCAAAAATTGGGGCCCAGGTCAGTCATTTTGGGAAATTTTAGCGCCATTTTGGTCACATTGGGAAAATATAAAGACACAGGAGAATAAATATATACAATAGAAATATATTTTCCTAACACTCTATAACCAGAATAATTGAATAATAGAATTTACAAGTTGCTATAATTGCCAGTAGGTGAATGATTATTCTTTATTTCCAAATTTTGGGAATTTCAGTTTTGAAAATTGGAAAATTCTTACTCTGAAATTGGGAAAAAAAATAGCCCTTTTCTAATTGGGAAGCCACGATTATCAGCCACTGTTATAGAAAGAAGAAAAGCGCTTCATCCCCAAACAAATTGCATTTTCGTTAAAGAAAAATATGTTGGCTCTCAGTTAGCAAAAGATTGGATAGATTTTCTGTTTATTTGAAAATTTACGTCATATTTTGTGATAGTGAGAAGATGATCAGATTTAACTAACAAATTTCACATTACTAAATAAATGTTATGATAGGTGCTGGAAGTCAAATTATAAACCCCTATGGCTTAATAGATCTATGCCAGTCATATTATCTTTATAAACAATAGATCTGGATCTAATGAAAATAGAATAAGATCTAGAAGGAACCAAGAAGCAAATCATTGAGAGAAAACGAGAAAATACTGGTCGCCATAGCGTTAAACACTGCTATTTTATTCTTTATAAAAGCGAATCAGTGTCTCATTTTACAGGACGCTATGACATTCCATCACGATTTCGGTGACATTTGTCAGTTAGAGATAAGGACACTTCTTTTTTTATCATAGAAAAAAAATCAGTGACAAAAAGTTAGAATTAACTTACCAATCTACCGGTTGTCCCGACTGTGACAAGCACTGCAGTCCGCTGCAAAATCGTACAGCAACCGTAAACGTCAAAAGAAAAAGAAACATCTTAGATTTTAACCGTTCGATGTGTAGTTTAGATCTAGTTTAGTTCGAGCTGACCTGACCTGACACTTCCCGGGGACTTCCCGCCATCTTGTCCAAGTGCCAGGTCACATGATCGAAACTCGTATCACGTGACAGTCATGTGATATTTGTTTACACGGTGATAACACTGATAATCTAGAAGAGGAAGTTTTTGAGTTACAAAGGTAAATTAATAGTCTGTGGTATTTTCAATTTATCATTTTGAATAATTTAGACTCCAAAAAGTATAACATGAAGAAATAATGGATGCAAAGGAACATACATAACTACAATTGAATCAATAACGAAAACTATGTGCAATGGCAACGGTCTTGTCTTTCCCAAACGTCAAAAGTTTGGGGTAGACTGGGTTCCAGACTGATCATTTTTCCCTCCTTTACTTTCTCCGGTCCAAAGATCAGTCTGGGGTCAAGCAAAAGCGCCATCTGCTTTTTTCACAATTTTTGGGGGTAATTTCATGAACGGTAACTCGTCCAGATAATTATCTAGTGCTATATTTAGTAACAGAAATCCCCATGGACTAGACTGGTACCCGTATTTCTTCATGGAAATCGGGTACCCGTCTTTTTCAAGATAATTCTAATTAGGCTAACAAATATTGCACAATTCAACAATTATTGGATTTTATATCTTTTTGGTAAACTGTTATTGCTAAGGGTTAAACGGTTGGCTATAAATCCTACGGTGTCGGTCGCTTAACCCTTTTAAAAACGGCAAACATTTTGACCGCTTTATTTTGAATGCTGCCGAAAGGGATGTTGAACAGAAAAGGATTTGTGAACCAAGAAGCTGAGAAAAAACTGAGGCAAAAGGGGAAATTGCTGTTTATCAACATTTCTTCTTTCGCTTTAATGTTTCCACAAGCCTTTTCAATTAAACACGTTGAAACCAGGTCTTGTTTGAGAAAGGGTTTGCCCTTTCCCGAAAAAGACCATAATGGAAACGGGTGATCTAAAAAAAGAAGAAAAAAGCAGAAACTTAATATTACCATCAGTTTTCTCCTTTCATCTCAATATTTTCTTTCTGTGTACAAATGCCATCTTTATCAACAACAGTTTCTGGTTTTGCAGCGTTTTCAAATTGGAGCAGTCGAAGGGCTGACTAATAACCAGAAAACAAAGTTTCAATCTTGTCTAAATTCTAGATGTTGCAGACGACATTTTCAAGTAAATCATTTAATGATATGTAACTTTTTTTTCTTTTTGGAGAAAAAATTGCGAGAAATTAAGAAGTTATGTGCCACAAGCAATTTCTTCATTGTCCACAATGTTTTCAAAAAGCTTTATCATGTCGGGTGTCAAAGGCGTGAATATGTGGGAATGGGTTAGTGTGACACACTTACAGTAGACAATAACACATATAACACCTCTTCTTATCAGTCTGTTATCTTATCCACCAATTTACACCTTAACAAACGACCGCAATTTAGACTCCCATTTTAGAAGATGCTTGCAGGCGACAAAATTTGTGATGATAAAGGTAGGATTTGTTTAAAATAATGCAAGAAAATACTCAAACAAAAGGAGAAAACTGTTAGTATCGAAATATCTTCCCAGCCTTTTCTATTGGAAAGGTCATGTTCGGGAAATGATTAAATAGTTTAAATGGCCCATTGATGAGTTAGTTTTTACATAAAAACACCCATTTCTCGAAATATTTATTAACTATTTGTCAAATTGCGTCATAATAATTTTTCATTTTTCTCTCGACCATTTTTTTTACATTTTGTATCAGACAATAGTAAGAAATGGAACATAACATTTTTCATTGTTTTTCATGTATAATAGAATTTCAAACAACATTAATTTCTCCTACTGTTGTAAGTTTGAAGGAATTTAATAGTTAAACGAATTTATGTTCGAATAAAAGAAAATAAACAAGAGTGCCTGAAAGGCACTGATATCGCTCACCTGAGTTCTTTGTAATTATGATTGTGTACAATATAAATTTTGTTGTAAAAAAATGAAGGTCACATAAAATTATTGTACATTAAGTTTCATAATTTCCAACCAATGAAAAGAAGTCAATGACTGCAAAAAAAGTTTTTTATAATTGAATGAATGCAATGAAATCTTATTATCATTGATTCATATCGTCGTTGTTAATGCAAAACCGTGTATCTCGATTTTGGAAAATTTTTAAGTGGAGGGAAAAAAGTGTAATAACTTTTCCCAAACTGAAATGTTTTACTTGAAATTTGGACATATTGTTCACAAATAATGTATCATTAATACTGACCAGTAAAAATATCTCTAAATCTGCAAAAAGTTTCTTAAATGGGCACACAAGTTTGTACTTTGAAAATTGTAAAAATCGACATACAAGGTTTTGCATTTACACCGACGATATGGCATATTCTATCATTTGCATACATGTTTACCATTGAATATCAAGTTCTGTTCCAGTTTGATATTTATAATCAGATTCAACCTTTACAATCGAATTTTGAAACATCAGAAGGAAAAACATTACAAGTAATAATATGCTTATGGTATGAGGAAGATAAACCCTGCCCTGCCACACATTTTTTGATAGGTCAAATATGTATAACCAAATATTTGAAAAGAGTTCCACAAAGTTTTTTAAGTATGATAAGCCCTGCCCTGCGAAGATTTTTTAAGGTATCAAAGAATTCACCAAAAAGTGTTGAAAAGAGTCTCCCAAGGAACATTCCTGATAGGTTTGGTTTTAATTGGCCTTACAGTTGATTTTGAAAGATTTTCTTATGATTTCTCTTAGTCTGATAAAGAATATTTCTGACAAATTTGGAAACCCTAAGATTTTGCCATTTGGGAAAAGTTTTAACATGTCAAAACAGTAGCATAAATGGTAACACTGTAAAAACAATAAAATCAAATGTCCTTGAAGGAAATAGGGTAAAAATAATAAAATACTTATAAATTACACACTTTTGAAAACAAGTATAAGACAGCATTCAAATTTCAAATGTACCAGTATTATCTTTACAGACTTTTTAAGACCATAGTTCAAACTATTAATTCATCATTCAAAATAAAAAGCTATCCTTAGGAAACCGATTGGCTTGAATGACTTGTAACCCATGTGGGTGAAAAACCGTCGAGGGCATCATTAAATTGACATTCATTTCATTCCATTTTCATCAAAGTAACTCAACTAAGGTGTTCATTAATTCTGATTAAAAAAAATGTTCTATTCACCCAAACAGCATTCAAAATGTTTATAAAACATAGAAAATGTTCATTTGTTTAAAGAGACATCATAATTTCTACTGTAGCGTGTCTACAGTCAGTAGAGCAATTAACAAAAATCAATATGATCAACAATTATCAAATGTGATTAGATGGACTGATTTGTCCTAGCTCAAATAAAAACCTGATTATTCTTGTAAAAATAATCAACTACATGTAATTCACAATTCAACAAATACATTGTATCAATCTATAGACAATCTCTCCGTTCTGATCTTGAGCAAACTTACTCAGCTACGCTCTGTCGACCATGACCAAGCCTATGTATGATCAGTCTTATTGGCTGAAAAAATATCATGGATGTATTATCAATAAACCTGCATGACCAACACTATTGGGACATTTCCAATATGGGGTTGTTACTATTTTGAGAACTTGAATGATTGGTTGAGAGATTATCATGAGTGTTATCATTTTTTTAAATACACAAAATTATTCTAAATGCTCAAACAGTTCAACAAAACACTCATTCAAATCATTCCATTCATTCAGAAAATCATTCAAAATAAATTTCCATTCAACCAAGGACCTCAATCTTATGATGTTCTCGACTGTGTATCCCCCTATTTGTACTTTTGGATAACTTAATCAGTGTAGAAGAACAGAATTTTGTGGTCAGACCAATATGTTTCAATAGTCCCAACTTTGCCATGAGAATTTGATAGAGCTAAATCAAGAACTGACAAATTATCTGTGGTAGGGCCATTATTTAGAATTTTACAGCATAACATTTGTTCAATATCTGTCAATACTTTGTTGTAACCATGTGAGAAATCAATATTGAAATCACCCAAAATAATGATAGGTTTAGAAAAATCTAAATTTGGCAATAAATTGTCAGAGAGACAATCTGTTAGGGCTTGGTTTGAAGTAGATGGAGATTTATACAAGAATGCTATCTGAAAGTCTTTCGACTTGTGTTTAACTTTTACCAATACAAATTCCAACTTTTTATCACTGTAAGTCATGTGACTTTGGAGTTGTATGTCTGTTCTTAGATAGACACATAATCCATGTGCAGGCCTTTTTGCTGTTAACTGTTCCTGGTCATTCCTAATTAAGTTGAATCCTTCAATAGCATATTCTTCTGTCTGATCTTGTTCGCAAAGCCTTGTCTCTGCTACACCAAAAATGTGAGATGACATCAGGTTGTAATCATACCTAATATCTTGAAAATGTAAACGTAAAGATCTGCAATTATTGAATGCTATTTTGAAATGATTATCCTGATCTACCATGTCAAGGGGTGTGAAACATATTTCAAGAGAAGCCTCCGTATTTAACCTTTGCATTTCTATTTGAACTTGGTTGTCAACAGTGTAAGCTTGTTCATTCAGGTTTAAAATCTGAAGATTCTGCATGGATTTCACTCTGCTGAGGGCAACATAATGCAAATGAGGAATTTTTCGGGTCCTCTTTTGACTTAAATCTATTACTACCCTGTCTAAAGTACTACCTTGAGCTCGATGAACAGAACGTCCAGCAGATGGTTGTAATGGAAATTGAATTCTTTGAAATGCTTTCTTGTTGTACAAAAATGTTCTTTCAATGTCAAAAACTGGCGTCCAATTTTCGTGAATTCCATGATGATAAAATCCTCTCTGTCGAAACCTGTTTCTAGTCATGGTTCCTGCATGAACTTCTGAAAAATGTACCCACACAATACTGGGACGATTAATGCCATTTTGTTTGTACTCAATAAACTTAACCACACATGATGCACCATTAGCTAGACCATCTTCTGTATCAATATTCACAGTAAGATCATATATCATGTCTACCACAATTGTGAGTGAGGTATGCAAATTAGCTGTTTTGTTTGGATCTGTTGGTAATCTGTTAATTGCCTGTTCTTGCCTTTCCTTTGACAGCTTTGGTGAAATTACAACATCATGACAGGGAATTATAACTTTCTCAGTATTCATTGAAGTGATAAGTGACTCATTGAATGCATGCATGAAATAATTCTCGGCAAATAAATGTGGAGCATTCCTTTGATAGCAATCCATATCTGATGTGACTTGACACTCTTTCAATTTAATTTGGTCTTGATCAGTTACTTCATTAATTCTTAATCTGTTTAGAAGCTCTGAGAATCCAATGTCATCTTTTTGTCTCATGATCTGTGTTAATTCAAAATACTTGAAATACTCCTTCCACAAATTAAGTGATAAAGAAGAAGCACCGTGACTCAAATCATTGAATATCCAATCACCACTGACAGGTTTTAACTGATACAAATCACCAACTGCAATTACACTAACACCTCCAAAGGGTATTCTTGTACCTTTCAGTTCTTGAAGTCTCTGGTCAATGAAAGACAGCATTGAATTACTGACCATTGATATTTCATCTATGATCACTATACTTAAATTCTTATACTTAGTTCTGAATGTATTCAGATTGTCACAGGTTAATGTTTGATCAGACTGTTTGAACTTTTGTTTGAAGGCTGAGGAAATTGTTGACCCACCAATATTAAAAGCTGCTTTACCAGTAAAGCACAAAGAAGAACTCTAACATCATCTGGATCTTCTCCTTCTTTCAGATTTAGAATTCTGTACAATGTTTGGTACAAGGCCCTGATAACGACACTCTTTCCAACTCCAGCTCCTCCAGATAGAAAGGCATATAATGGAGCATCTTTGGTCTTTATCCAATGAATAACATGGTTGTAAAATTGATTTTGTTTAGTGTTCAAGCAGCGCAGTAGTCTCCTGTATTCATCATCAGATAGAATATTCTCGCTTGTGATGACTCGAGGTGCAGAAAAAGAACATCCAAGCTCATTACCAATGTCATATTCTCTGTGTTCAATAACCCTATCTGGATTGAAATAAACAAATGCATCTGCTTCTATTGGTTCTTCTTCAGCAGTGTCAGCCTCAACCTGTTGAGTACCAGGAGCAAGTTCATCAAATGCATCATGTTCTGTCTCTGCAAGACCTTTAGCTAATTCAAGTTCTTCTGCATGGTGTTCATACTGATTACATTTATGATCAATAATATTCTTTTTAGATTGGTAGCTATTCTTGAATGTGGAGTATTCACCTTTCAGATCAGTTTCTTCATTTCGCCAAGGGTGAAACAGAAGTATTTTTTCTCTATAATGGTTTTCCTCATCTGTCTTTTTGTTAAATCTTACATAACGAATGACTCTGGCTGTTTTGCGCCTTTTTATCTTGATACCGTTTTTCAATGTCAGAATGCAATCTTCATCTCTTAATTCTTGATCATTCATGTCATTCTCATCCTCATTTCCATCTTCAGCCTTCTCATCTGAATCCATCTCAGATTTCGGATATGTTATGTCTAACTGTGATATATAATCAGCCAAACACCAGTTGTTCAGAGCCTTAGGCCTCTTAGCATATCTATTCATGGCATTATCAGACATTACATCTTTAGAATTGTCTGGTAAATCCTCAAGTGCAGATTTAGATTTCAATAATAGGATTCTTTTGGTAGGAACTGATGTGTTAATGAACACAACATCTCTGGTACTCTTTGTTAGTGGCATTTGTAAAACCAAATACACAGCCTCTTGAGCACTTACTTCGACACTATTTGAAAATACATTGCCAATATGCCTCACTTGTCGTTTGATATCTAGGTTTCCATTCCGAGCTTCTTTTGCAGCTGCATGCATCAGGTTGCTCATACCTCTCTGTGATTTACTTATGTATGAAACTATATACATAGCACAGGCATAGGGATCTAAGACAAATTGTATGTCTATATTTGCTTTCCAAGCTTTAAGTATGTTTTTGTTATACAAATTAACTCTGATTTCTCTTGGCTGTCTCTTTAGAAACACTTTTGATGCTATCAAAGAACTACGTATGCATTTAATATATTCAGTTTCTGGCATGTTGGCAACTGATTGCAGAAAGTCCTCATATGAGATATCAAAACCATCTTTCTCTTCATTCATTTTTGCTTGTAACTGGTTATATTTCTTCAAATACTTTTCTTTGTCCTCATCAAGAGGATCTAAAACCATTGTACATTGCAGTGGAGGCAAAGGATAGCCAAACCGACAAATTCTGTCTTGCTTTTTGCGACAAGTTCTTGAGTGTTTATGTACTTGAAGGTCAACTAAATGTTGCATTTCAATCTCACCTTTAGAACACTGTAAATAATTATCCACATACCCTGCAATTTCTTCATTTGTATTCACGTTAAATTTAGGTGAATTCTCAATCCAAACAAGCATATGAATGTGAGGTGAACCTCTTTGCTGAAATTCCACTCTATAGAAGTAATCAGTAAGTTTCCCTAATGGCTCATTTTCACTTTTCAAGATAAGACAAATAAATTCTTGTACTCGGCGATCAAAATACCGTGAACATGTTACTGGGTCTTTTTGAATAAGCTTAATTTTTTGTTCCCATGTTAGTGCTTCCAAGTCTTCTTCACTGTAGTCTGTATCTTTATCTAAATTAGAAAGAATTCTCAGAAGATCTATCCATCTAGTATCAGCTGATGATAAGGATATAAACCATGTAGGAAGTCCCAATTGACGAATCATTGCAAAGACATCCTTCTTTTTAGTTTCAAGATAAGCTGGTGAATTCCTGAGTTGTTTAAAAATATAGTAACCCTCATCTTTCTTTATAATATTTTCTAGACATTTCTCATCCCTAGCATCTGCTGCTGTTAAGTTTGTTGAATTACTTTGACATCTCCTCACAGCCAGATTCACTTTGTCATTCAGCTGTTTCATCTGTATCTTTTTCAGTTTATAAAAAATGTTTGGTGTACTATTTGCTGCTCTTCTATCTACACTCCTTAATTCCCATTTAGCTATATCACTGTAATGAACTGGTACTGTCCTTTTTTCATTTTCCATCCGCCTTTGTCCACAAAATATACTTGGAAAGCATAAATACTCTGAATCAGCATCTTGATAAATACTAATAGGCTTTTGTCCTTCTCCTGGAGCAAATGAAAATGTATTTCTGTTTTCTGTATTTCCATCATCTACTAATGTGTCTTTATTTCCAACATTTTCTTCACTAACTTCTTCTGCATCTGAGTCATATTCTACTGGATCATAACTTGCTAAATGGTCTTCATTGCTTGTACTTCTGCTTGAATGATTTTGTTTACCCACAAATTCTTGTGTAGTATCATCATTCGAGTTGGTAACAGATTTTATCCAATCATTATCAATTTTTAAGTTGGCATTTTTATACAAATCACTGTTGGTCATCAACCAATTTAAGGCAAGAAGAACCTTCAAAGGACGAACATTTTCTGAAAAAACGTGAGATTTGAATGACATCTTCTTTTTCAGTTTCACTGCTACAGTCACATTTTCATCAAACGGTCTAGGAAGTACATTTACGACTGGTTGGATATCCACAGGAACGTTCACAACATTACCTTTCACAGAAAATTGACGACCTCTAGGAAGTTCTCTAATTTGCATAAATGGTATACGCAATGAAACAAGACGTTCTTCCAGTGGAAACATGTCCAATTCCTTGGGTTTCTCACGCCATCCCATACCGTTTATAGCAGACAGTTTCGGAGTGTTTCCCTTAGAAATAGATTCCCTGCAAGTGAAGCAAATCCACTCTTTATCATCTACTGATAAGAACCCTGTCAAATATTTAGAATGAATATCATGTGATAAACCTTTTGCCTCTGACACACTTTTTTTGAACCAGGTTTGGTGACAGCAACTACAGACATATAATGGACCACTTGAGATAGTTTTATCAAACATTTCAATTGACTTTTCTATATCTTGACCAACTTTTCTTTTTTTATGTGATTTATCTTGTTCTCCAGTACATAAGCCATGTTTCAACACAACACATTCTCTATCAGCTTGGTTTCCAAATTCATTACTTCGTTGTTGGGACCTCCGATCTTGCTTTTTTGCCCTTTCTTTTTCTTTTTGAATAGGATTCTGTCTTGCTTTCCTTTTGGATAGTTTTTGATAAACAAGTTCCCTACTTTTTGAAGCATAAGATTCTCTAAATTCTCTCTTTGTTTCTAATTCTTTCTTTTTGAAATCCTCCGATTCCCTACATTTATCTTTATATTTTTTTGTACTTATGCGGTCTCTCTGTCTTTGATCACTATTTTGTCTTGATTGTCTCTTTGCTTGCTGTTCCTTTGCTTTAAATGTATCTGTTTCCCTACATGTATTCTTGTATTTTTTTGTACTTATGCGATCTCTCTGTCTTTGATCACTATTTTGTCTTGATTGTCTTTTTGCTTGCAGTTCCTTTGCTTTAAATGTATCTGTTTCCCTACATTTATTCTTGTATTTTTTTGTACTTATGCGGTCTTTCTGTCTTTGATCACTATTTTGTCTTGATTGTCTTTTTGCTTGCTGTTCCTTTGCTTTAAATGTATCTAGTTCCCTACATTTCTTCATGTGTTTTTTTGTACTAATGCAATCTCTCTGTCTTTGATCACTTTTTTGTCTTGATTGTCTTTTTGCTTGCAGTTCCTTTGCTTTAAATGCATCTGTTTCCCTACATTTATTCATGTGTTTTTTTGTACTTATACGGTCTCTCTGTCTTTGACTTTCAATCAGTCTTCTTGTTCTTTTTAAAATTCGTTCCTTCTCTTTAAACTGCAAAGATTCCCTTTGTTTCTTTTTATACATTAGCTGGTATTCTTTCCTGCTATTTCTACTGCTGGAAACAAGCGATTGTTTCTTTGCTTTCAGCTTTTGATTTTGATCATTGAAGTAGTTCTGTATAAGTTGCTCATGGATATCATCTACTTGACTTTTGTTTGTCTCTTTCTGCTTCTCCTGATTTTTACATTGTGATTCGTTTGAAACAGCAATTCCTATAGAGTCAGAAATTTGAGAATAGCAGGAAAAAGTTACAGGAAGAATTTCAAACTGATTGCCCAAATCTATGCTCATGCTTTCATATAAAGCATACATGAATGTAACAAGATCATGTAAGTTTTTGAATGTTAACAAAATGGATCTTCCATCTGGGGCACCCAAGCCATTCCTGCCATGAGAATGAGAGTCAAAAAAGCAATACATATTCTTGGCAAAAAACACTGCAGAGCAAATTGCACCTATCATGACAAGTAAATTGTCAGATCTCTGAAATGCTATTTGGAGAGCTTCTTGTAGAGTTGGTAAAGGAGAACTTGGGTCAGTTTGAATTGCTACACCAGAAATAATCTCAAATTTGTATAAATTAAACTTATTTCTTGAAATAGTTATGATAGAAGGTATTTCATCAAAACTTACAAGCTTGGTGCCAAGCGTTGTAGAATCATTTCTACTACTCATTATCGTTTTGTACAAACTATCTCCCTCTTTCAAAATTTCATCAAGATCATTTTGAGTGTACTCACTCCCATCTCTAATTAAACAACAAAGAGAATTGGCAACACACTGACTTCCTCTAGAAAAATGTGAAAACATTAAATCACCTTGATGGAATGATCCAAGCATGACGTAGTTTGCATTGAATGGATGTGAAAGTTTCAACTGATCAGTTCTTACATTATCAATGAAAATATTTTTTTGACAGTGCCTGTCTACAAGCTTAGGATCAAGAGAGAAAGATTTGCGTACAGATTTAAGTGCAGTATTATGTGTTTCATCAAGCACAGTTTCAATCACATTTCCAAGCACAGTTTCGAGCACAGATTCAATCACATTTCCAAGTGGCTCATTTCCAAGTGATTCATTTCCAAGTGGCTCATTTCCAAGTGGTTTATTTCCAAGTAATTCATTTCCAAGTGGCTCATTTCCAAGTGGCTTATTTCCAAGTGGTTTATTTCCAAGTGATTCATTTCCAAGTGGCTCATTTCCAAGTGGTTTATTTCCAAGTGATTCATTTCCAAGTGGCTCATTTCCAAGTTCAACTTCAAGTTCATTTCCAAGTTCATTTCCAAGTTCAACTCCAAGTTCATTTCCAAGTTCATTTCCAAGTTCAATTCCAAGTTCATTTCCAAGTTCAATTCCAAGTTCATTTCCAAGTTCAAGTTCATGTTCAAGTTCATTTTTTAGTGACACGGATGTGACTCCCGAAGGAGACATGGGGTGGGCTAGGCCCCCATCCGGCACTATTCCAGAGACACCCTCTATGCACACAGATTGGACTCCCAAAGGAGACGAAGAGCCCTCATCTGTTATTCGGGAGACACCCAAACTGTCATCTGTCTTCCTTCTCTTTGACTTCATCACTTCAGCCTTTCTCCAATTCTTCTTTCGTGGCATCTTCTTTTTGACTGAAAATAGAAAATAAGAGCTACAACTGACCAGCATAACTTAAATTTTGTGAATGCTGCATAGTACTGGCAATTCAATGTCAATTTTAGGCATAATTCCACAGCATGGAATGCCAGAATAATGAGTATTGTTTTGAAGGGAATGACTCTGAACACATGTTACACTCTAAAAAGTTTCAATCAATAACTTTAAGTAGTAAAAGCGATAAACAAGATGTGTTTGTGAAACATAAATGCCCTCAAAATGACAATGTAAAGTTTTCATGTTAAGGGTTGATAAGGATTAATAAATGACCTTGAGGAATGTCATATCGCATGAACAGATAGATATCATTGAAAGAAGATTACATACCAAGTTTAAGCTTTGTATGTTTAATAGTTGGACAGGCAAACAGATGGACATGAGTAAAACAATATGCCCCCTAATTTTCGATACAAGGGCATTAACATATTGTATTTGAAATTTGAACAAGATGTGTTTATGAAACACACATGCCCCCCAAAAAAGGCCTATGTTAAGTTTTTACTTTAAGTTTTTGACTATCTGACAGTAGACAACATTAAAACAATATGCTCCCGATCTTTCGATACAGGGGCATAAAAAAGTAACAATTCTAGATATACAGGGTGTCTCACAATATATGTTACACTTTCAAATGAAATTAAAGGATGTTCATTATCTTTGTACACAATTAGTTTATATATAATTTTGAAGACAGCTTTATGTAATTCATTTGTACTAGGAAACTTTGACATCACAATGTCATTTTTTACGTTATATAAAGGTAGGAATTTTTTTCAAAATAGTGGTAAAATCAGAACATTCTGAAGTTCAATTTTGAATTATAATCTGTTATTCATGTTATAGAACCAACAAAGAATATGTATCTAAGTGAAAAACTTATCAGTAATGTATAGAAGAACTAACTAATCAGAATTTTTAAAGCAATGAGATCCCCAAAAGGGCAAACAGTTCTGTGATTCAGAATATCAGAACAATACTGAATGCAGTGCAACATCAAAATTTATGTTATTTTGAGCCTATAATGAGAAACATGATATTCACTAAAATGAAATGGTCCACTTATCTATCTAATGTATATATTATTAAATCATTCTCTCTAATCTATCTATAAATTTTACTGTGCTAAGTTTGTAGAGCTACATAGTATGGTATGTATATGTTTGAAATTGTAACATATATTATGAAGCACACTATACTAAAATGATAATCAGTGTAATGGATGTTTGGTAAAGAGTTACTATTAATGTTTTTTATTATCTAGACCAAATTTACTTTTCAATATATTTTTGATAACCACCAATAGAATGATTTTATTTGACTACAATGCATTACTTTGATGTAAGCTCAATTAATTAAACCTTTCCCAAATAAGACTTTGTTTTGACATCCCTAATAGAACAGGCTTGGGAAAACATTGAAACAATAGAAGAAACTGTTAATAACCAGCAGTTTCTCCTTTTGTCTCAATATTTTCTTTGCCATATTTTACACAAATCCTATCTTTGATCATCTATTTTGTCATTTGTGGCAGTTTTTGAAGTGGATCACCCTAAAATTTTGCTGTTTAGGAAAGAGTTAAAAAGTATTAGACAAACAGACAAATCAATGTGGGTGGGCATAAAATAATGACATTTACCTTTAGTTTACTTTATATATAATTTATCTTCACTGTTCCCTATTCCTTTGTTCAAGCCCAACTGTACAAGGGTCAAATGGCACAATAAGTCCAACTGTCTAATAACTTCACATCACTGGAATCAAGTCACATGAATAACTGATCACAAATTTAGTCACATGAAGTTCACTTTTTAGTTCCAAGACTTAGTGTCTAATAACTCTGTATCAAGTCACATGAATAACTAATATCACAAATTTAGTCACATGAAGTTCACTTTTTTAACAATATTGTTTATTCAGCACGTACAGAACTGTTTATACAGTATTATCACAATGAATCAATTAATCTTCATTTCTTAACCTGAAACAAAAAGAAGGACAGTAAAATAAAACAAAACAACAGTTATCATAGACAGGTTATGCTCCCGAAATAAGTGCTTGTCACTAAGAATAAAAATAACTTCACTTGAGAACTGCAAAATTAAAATGAGCTATCATCATACATTAAGCACCTCTTTTCCATGAAAGATTAAAGTGTGTTGTTAATAGAATCTGATTTATTTATTACTCAAGTATAAAACTTCATTAAATTCTAACTATTTGATTGAAAGAAAGAGGTTCAAATTGAAGTTTTATCCAATTTGGTCCTAGGGTTGTGGAGAATTAGCTTTGGACTGACTGATAGAAATAGATGCAAAGCTATTTTAAAATCATAAAGCCCCCTTTTCTCATGACATGTTTTTTTGTAAATAGATTATATAGTGTGTGGCCTAAAACATCTCATTTATCACTTAAGTACAAGATTTCCGTTAAATTCTGCTCTTTGGATGAAAAGAACTAAGAGAAAAACTCATTTTTACATTAGGACCCCTTTTTCTGTGACACAGCCTCGAATTGGGAAATATAGAATTTTTTTCACATGTGAAGTTTTATTGAATTTGGTCCAAGGGTTGCTTAGATCTGGCTACAGACGAACAGGCCGATGGAGAGGAGGATAAACAGACCTTGGCGACTAAATGCTCCCCAAAATCTTTTTAGGGATCATTATAATCAGTTACTTTGAAATGCTAAAAAATGTTTCAAATTGCGAGAAATTTCAGTTTCGAATGTGAGAAGAGAAAAAAATATATATTTGAAGCTAAAGTAAGATGAAGGTTTTAGGGAAAGCCTTCAGTTATTGTAAACACAACTTAAATTGAAAAATACAGTTGAAGGTAAAAAATAAGATTTCATCTCTAAATGAGAAAATATAAAATATCAAGAAGAGCATCGTGATCAACAAGGCGGTTAAAGCCCTGCAAAAGGCCCCATCCAAAACTAGTGAAACTTTAAAAAATGTATTCCAATATAAACATTTTTTGTTTTCTATTGTAATACATAAAGCCAATTCACAACTTGATATTTTGCAGATTGAATAGCTTGTCATTGAAGCATGCGAGTTTCACCTCACACTTACCTGGTATGGGTTGACATCTGCGATAGCCTTTTCAATATAAATGCCAAGTTTTTACATTGGTAAATGTGAATTACTTACTTTCAAATGTGCAGGGGAATATTTTGAAACAGTAGTGTCACGTACTTGACAACTAATGCCCTATTGGACTTCTGTTATAAATATCTTGGGGCGAAAAAGCAGAATGCCAGGATATCTTCTTTTAACACATTAGCAAAGTCTCTGACATACATTCATGCAGACAGACAGATAGGCAAAAGTAGAATGAACATCCCCAATCTAAATCATAGTGATCAAATATGATTCAGATCGATTGATTAGTTGGTGTTTAATGCCTTTTTCAATACTATGGTGATATCAAGAAGCTGGAGCACCTAACCATGGAATTCTATTGTTTCTGAGGATTCCTGTTGTTTCTCATACCAGTGCTACAAGAACACCCTTACAGAGCCTCCAGCTGCTCGCCCATATAGCTTAACATCCACATCAGCGGGAGACAATTTTGTCTAAAAGAATATTTGCTGCAGCTGGGGATCAAATCTGTGACCTCACAAGTGAGTCTTATGCACTACCAACTACACTATGGCTGCAGCTATATGATATATAGGAAAAGGCTTTTTCTTTGTCCAAAACAACACTCAACAGCATCTGAAAAATAAACAAGAGGGCTATGATTTGTTTGTTTGCTCTATTGGGGTTTTATACCATTTTAAACTACTATGGTCATATCATGGCAGCTGGAGCACCTAACCATGAATTCCTGTTGTTTCTCATACCTGTTCTACCACAACACACTAACCGAGCCTCCAGCTGATCCCCCACATAGGTTCACGATATCAAACCATTGATGGGTGACATTTTTGTCAGAAAGGGTATTTGTCGGGGCTGAGATATAACCCGAGACCTCTCGAATGAGAGGTAGAAGCGCTACCAACCACGCCATGGCCGCGGCCCCTAAAGGGCTATGATGGCTCCACTGGCTTTTAGACTTAAACTTTTAGACTACAAAGTTCTTAAAAACCCCTAAAAAACAATAGAGGTCTATCCAAAGAAGATTCATGCTACAACACAATAAAATCCAACAAGTGGTTATGGAGGAGAAATGTTTTTAAAATTTTCTTGAATATACACAATATTACATACCGGTATAGAGAAAAACAAGCCCAGCCCACAGCGGCCATGTTTCTCATAAAATGAACAATTTTTTCACAGAATAGTCTAATGGAGAACTGTACATTGAACATTCAGGCTAAATTACAATGAAATCCATTAAGATCTTTTGGAGAAGAAGAATTTTTCAAAAATCAAATTTAATTAGTTTGATTAAAATTTAAGTTATATTTAAGTTCTAAGATTTTTTTTTCCTTTTTGAAAGAATTTGCAAGAGATTCATGCAAGGAAGATTCCTGTGAAGTTCATTTAAAATTGGTCCAGCAGCTTTTGAGAAGAAGATTTTTAAAGTTTTTTTTTTTTTTTTTAAATTTAATTGAATTAATTTAATTAAAATTTCAGTTTTGCACACAATTATTTTTTGGAGCAACTTCAAAGAGATTCATACAAGGTAGATTCCTGTGAAGTTTGGTTGGAAAAAGTACAGTAGTTATTGAAAAGTAGATTTTTCAAGATTTTTTGAAAATTTGTCTTAATTAATTTAAGTAAACTATCAGTTTTGCTTTTCGAAAATTTAAATTAATCAATCTAATTAAAATTTCAGGCGTCGGCCTAGCGACTAAGAGGTTCCGAGTTCGATCCCCGGTAGCGGGGGTTGTTCGAGGCTTCTCATTGGCCCACACATTCGGCGCGAGTACTGGTCAGTGTATTTCCAGGAAGCAGAATCGAGAGGGATTAAAATAAGTTGAAAAAACTTGCTTCCTAATCGATGTAAAATAAATACGTTCAAAGGAACCTCTGAAGAAACATTTCTGCCGAGTTTAGTTCAAATCAGCCCATTGGTTAAAGAGAAGATTTTTTGAGATTTTTTTTAAAAATTTCTCTAAGTCTGATTAGCTCCGCCCTGCCACACCCACATAATTTTTACGAATCTGAAAACGTATGAACAAATAATGAAAAGGGTCACTCAAGGAACATACTTGCCAACTTTGGTTCAAATTAGCCAAATAGTTGATTTTTAAAGAATTGTCTCATTATTTCTCAAAGTCTGAAAAGCCACGCCCTGCCACGCCCACATTTTTGGAGGAATCAAAAATTCACGAACAAGTTTTAAAAGGGGTCACCCAAGGAACATTCCTGCCAAGTTTGGTCTGGATTGGCCCAGTTGTTAAGGAGGAGAAGATGTTTAAAGAAAATGTTGATGACACACGACGGACGATGGAAGACGGATAGTGACTGACCCTAAGAGCTCTCCTTGAACTCGTTGAGCTCGGTTGAGCTAAAAATCCAGGCAAATTTGGTACAAAATGGACCAATTGTTGATCTTAAAAGAATTTTCTTATAATTTCTCTAAATCTGATAAGCCCCGCCCTGCCACGCCCACATTTTTTGACCAATCAAAAAATCATGAACAAATTTTGAAAAGGTTCATCCAAGGAACATTCCTGCCAAGTTTGGTAAGAATTAGCCCAGTGGTTGAGGAGAAGAAGATTTTTGAAGAATTATCTCACAATTTCTCCAAGTCTGATAAGCCCCGCCTTGCCCCGCCCACATTTTTTGATGAACCCAAATTTCGTGAAAAGGTTTTGAAAAGGGTCACCCTAGGAACATTTCTGCCAAGTTTGGAAAGAATTGGCCCAGTGGTTGAGAAGAAGACTTTTGAAGAATTACCTAATGATTTCTTTAAGTCTGATAAGCCCCGCCCTGCCACGCCCACATTTTTTGACGAATCAAAAATTCACGAACAAGTTTTAAAAGGGGCCACCTAAGGAACATTTCTGCCAAGTTTGGAAAGGATTGGCCTAGTGGTTGAGGAGAAGAAGATTTTTGAAGAATTACCTAATGATTTCTTTAAGTCTGATAAGCCCGCCCTGCCACGCCCACATTTTTTGACGAATCAAAAATTCACGAACAAGTTTTGAAAGGGGTCACCCAAGAAACATTTCTGCCAAGTTTGGAAAGAATTGGCCCAGTGGTTAAGGAGGAGAAGATTTTTGAAGAATTATCTAATGATTTCTCGAAGTCTGATAAGCCCCGCCCTGCCACGCCCACAATTTTTTACGAATCAAAAATTCACGAACAACTTTTGAAAGGGGCCTCCCAAGGAACATTTCTGCCAAGTTTGGAAAGAATTGGCCCAGTGGTTAAGGAGGAGAAGATGTTTAAAGAAATTGTTGACGACGCACGACGCACGACGGACGACGGACGATGGACGACGGACGCCGGAGAGTGACTGACCCTAAGAGCTCCCCTTGAGCTCGTTGAGCTCAGGTGAGCTAATAAAAAGGAAAAGAAGAAGACAGAATAAAAATCGTTTGCAAGGGTTCCATCCAAGCTTTAGGGTAGTTCACTGTTGAGCTTTAAAACAATCATTTTGTGTCGATATAAACCAAACAAAAGTCGTGCTTGTTCCTTAAAAACTTTTTTTGTAATTGTTACAGAAAAAAATATATGCAGTTTGGGAATGGTTAATCTATCCGCATGGTCAATATCAACACGATCAAAAACGGATGCCGCGATATCTAACGGGTATTGATTTTTTATGCGCTATCTTATTGACCAAATTGTATATTGACGACTGAACCCAGGCTAGTTTGGGGTGGTCCACTTACACGGGTGGTAAACAGAGAAACTAGCTCCAAAAAGAGTCAACGGTATTTTGTTTCCTCGTGACATCCGGCCACTACCGAGGTAGTTGCATAGAGCGAAATTCTGTAAACAAAGGTAGGTCACGAACAGATTTTTCTACAATTATTTCTTTTACAACGAGTTTTGAAAAAATCTGGCGATGCTGTAATATGAAGAAATGGTCGAAGCTTGTTTTGCACGAGAATATTCGGTGTTATTAAGCAGAGTTTGAATACAATCGTTGAAAAACATTTCAAAATCGAAAGTAAAACATTTTTACTTTCGATTTTGAAATGTTTTTCAACGATTGTATTAAAACCCTGCTACTAATACCGTATACTCCCAGGCACAACAAACTTCGACCATTTCTTCATATTACAGCATCGCCGGATTTCTCAAAAACTCGCTTTAAAAGAAATAATCTTAGAAAATGTGTTCGTGACCTACAAATTTTCGCTCTATGCAACTACCTCTTTTTGGAGCTAGTTTCTCTGTTTACCACCCGTGACTTAGGAAGCTGCTACAGTAATGTTGAATCTAGCTTGGCCTTCAAGGGGGCCCGATGTGCCCAGAGCTCTTGGTCCAGGAGGTATCCAACGCAGATGCTTAGACAAATTATTGATTGACAAGATCTAAGTGTTAACTTATGCCTATATGTATAAACAATATAGGCCTATAGTGGAAATAGGCTTTTTAGACAAGTTAAGGACATTTTTTGCATGTTTTCATTCAGAAAAGGCTTTAGAATCGTTTGACCTAAGTGAGAACACAGGTCAACCCTACAGTCAGTAAAGACTTCTGACCTTATAGAGGAAGAAGAAGAAGAAGAGCCATGATTTGGGCCCAGACTCCCTTCTGAAAGGGGCTATTTTGGATTTTAGGGGGTCACTTGATTTGGCCATGGCCCCATCTAAATTCAACAATGCTACAGACGAGAAAATTTATACTGATAAAGATAGTATTTGTGTACAGTATAGCAGAGAAAATATTGGGACAAAAGGAGAAAATGCTGATTATCAGCATTTTCTTCTTTTGTCTCAATGTTTTCCAAAGCCTTTCCTATTTGGGACGTCAGAACCAGGTCATGTTTGGAAAAGGGTTAAAGCTACTCTAACGCCGAATTCGTCAAAAACGTATGAAATAGGCTACACCATTGGAAAGCCTCTTATGAACTGATAAAATGATATAAGTCAGACTTTGAAAAGCAAACCTATTTTCTCGCAATTTTTAATGTAAAATTATCGAAGTGACGTCAAAAACAGACTTGTAGGGCTATGTTCGACACCTACCTGAGGTTTTAAAGAGACAGTTCCTTAACGATTTTATTTTATTTCTTTTTCTTAAATTATTTCATGTGTCTACTAACGCTTTACCCCCCCCCCCCCCCCAAATAGACCATGTCCGTAACTGTAGCTTTAAACAGCAGTCTGTCATGGGGTCAAAAGGTTCTGAAAAAATGAATTCTGTAATTGTTATTTATAAATATCACTATACTTGCTCAAAACGTATATTGGCACAATTTAGTGAAGCTGGAATTTGAGCATGTCCCGCCTTTCTTTGAACAGTGCTTTCGAATACTTTCTCTAAAAACAGTAATTAAAACATGGATTTTTAGACAATAGACAATAGACAATACTTTTATTGACGTAAAACGTAAACTTTACAGTTTCTTGTCAAACATCAAAACATATAAACAAATAATAGTACACGTGATCATCAAATGGTAGACAAAAATATAACACGTTATGTACAATGTATGTGGAAGAGAAGCAGATGACAAATCAGTTAGTTTGGAGCTGTATGTTTTGTAATTATACAGTCTGAATATCATTCAAAATACCATTTCTCCGGACGAAAGCCTCTTTTATAAACTTTGCCAAATTAATCAAAATGCTTTTGTTTGGGTTATTGAACAATAGTATAAGCTTATGCATATTTGGTCGAATATAATATTTCCTTTTTAGATAATCTCTCCGTAATTCAGAGTATGCCTCGCAAGTGAAAAGAAAATGAAACTCATCCTCTATTTCATTCACGTTGCATATCTGGCATATACGTTGATTTCGTTCTATTCTATTTATTCCATGTCTGCCAGATTCAATTCTGAGGGAATGGGACGAGAGTCGTAATTTTGCAATATAAGAAAACCATTTATACGGTAACAAATTTAAATATTTTTCAATGTCATTGTGCAATTTCAAAAATTTATAAGTATTTAAAACAGTACTGTTGTTAATATAACCATACAAATTTTGATGAAAATCTTCAATCAACCTTGACTTGAAGATTTTATAAAAGTTTTTATGGTTAACACAATAGGGATATTCCCAGACGTATCCGAGTCCATATCTGTATAATAAATCTTTAACATTTGTGCACCAATTAATACAACCATGCCGAGACCTATTTACAAGCGATCGATATAGTGTATTAGTTAATATATTATCAGAAAAAATCACCTTTCCCCAATATTTTATAATTCTACAATATTTGCTAATGTACAGTGGGTATCTACCCGTTTCATGATAAACAGCATAATTGCAAGTAGATGCTTTAACACCTAATAGCTTTTTCAAAAATTTTAAATGAATTCTTTCTATTTCCTTCGATTTATTAAAACCGGAAATTTCACAGGAAAAGCATAAAATTGAGCCAACAAATGCGTCAAACAATTGTAAAAGTGTAGATGTCTGAAAATTAAAGGTACGAGTTTTACTTATAAGAACATTCAATGCCTTTAATCCTTTTCCCGCTAACGTTTTATTGTTAGTGGTAAAAGAACCAGTATAATTAAA
Organism: Fragum sueziense; assembly: GCA_963680895.1. Taxonomy (NCBI): domain Eukaryota; kingdom Metazoa; phylum Mollusca; class Bivalvia; order Cardiida; family Cardiidae; genus Fragum; species Fragum sueziense. The sequence goes on from CAVMGG010000481.1 coordinate 24,796, forward strand.
TAAAGTACCAAGATAATTAAAATCATTAACAATCTCAATGTCTGAACCATCATATGACCAACGTTCGTTTTCTCTTAGTCCACCCCTTTTTCTGAAAACGACTATTTTAGACTTATCTGTATTTACTTCTAAACCCCATTGAGAACAATATTCATGTAATTTATTTAGACTGGTCTGTAAACCACTTGGGGTATCACTCAAAATAACCATGTCGTCTGCAAAAAGTAGGAGTATTAGACTTATGTGCTCGAGAGATAACCCGCATGAGTTATCTCCCTGCAAAAATAATTCAAGATCATCAATAAACATTGCGAATAAAATGGGTGAGATTGTCTCCCCTTGTTTAAGACCGACATTACTTTCAAATGAGCTAGAAAAAGACCCATGCACTCTAACAATAGACTTTACCTTGGAGTACATATCACGAATTATTCTTAACATTTTACCCTTAACTCCTAGATTAAAAAGTTTAAACCATAAGCCGTTTCTATAGACACTGTCGAACGCTTTCTTTAAATCAATAAAGGCTGCATATAAGCGCTTCTTTTCACACAATGTTTTCTGTATTAAGGCATGTAATATAAAGCAAGCGTCAATAGTTGATCGTTTGGGTCTAAACCCAAACTGTGCATCGGACAAGACATCGTTATTTTCACAAAAAGTAGAAAGTCGTTTGTTCAGGATACCCGTAAATATCTTGGACAAACAACTCACGAGAGAAATACCTCTATAATTATTCACATCACTGGGGTCCCCCTTTTTATGCAAGGGAATAATTATACTTTCGGTCCACTGATCAGGGAAAACCCCAGAGCTATAAATAACATTAAACAAATCAGCAAGATGAGACGATAAAATGTCCGAGCATTCTATAAAATATTCGTTCAATAAACAATCGTTACCAATTGACTTATTTCTTTTTAAAGTACGTATAACATTTTCGACTTCCTGAACAGTGATCGGCTGATCCAATTCTTCAAAATTACAATATGGCGAATCAAAATCATTTTCCGTACAAAAATTCTCTGATTCAACATTATAAACAGTTTGGATATCATCTGACATAGACGAAAAATAGTCATAAAAATCGTTTATATTTAAATCACAATCGAGCATTTTCTTCTTTTTACAAAAAAGTTTCCAAAATTCGCTAGGCTGTGAAAATCGCAATCTCTCTATAGATTTATATTGCTCTTTAAGATAGGCCTTTTTATGTTTCCTCACAATAGATTTATAATCCCGTTTTAGACTGGTAGTGAAAATCTGAAAAATCAAATCAGGGAGGACAATTTGTTACAAGCAAGAGACATATATAGAATGATTCATTTACATATCACGGTCAATTCTAGCCCTGTCTCTTTGTCCGAATCAATGGCGCAAAGGGATTTTATTCAGGTCAAAGGTCATTCGGTGCATTTGTCACACATGCCTCCTAAAATGCCCCGTAACTTACTCATTTATAAAGCTAAAACAATTATTTTGGCATCAAAATAAAGCTAATGATTTGCACTTCTACTTACAATAATAACATGAAACTTTTTTACAGTGTATTTTTGTTAATATACATAAATATAGCGAAAAATGGCTAAAAATCACAAAAATAAGTTTTATCTAAAAATGAAAAAAAAGTTTAGAAAATACCAAAGGTATGTTTGTGTTTATGAAATTATGATTAAAAATTGACTAGAAACCTGTTCTTGACTTATATATATTTGTCCACAGAATTAGTCATTAGATTACGCCTGTAGCTATAGCTAAAAGTGGGTGGGGTATTTTTTTCCAAAAAATACATAAAAGTGCAAACTTTGATGTAACAATACGTCTCACACATAAATGTTATTCTATGATAAATTTAAAGATATGTTATAGAAAATTATTGTTTTGAAATCATATTTGCATGGATTTGCAGTACAAATTCCTGAAAATTAATCAAATTTTTATGAGCGAAAATGACAATTAAATAAAACAACATGTGAGCCTGATACCGCTCAAATATCAACATCATAATGTCAAAACCACGACTCTTTCAACAAATATTTATCTAGTATACACAAATTTAAAGTGCAATTTGATAAAGCAAAACTCAAAATAAAAAATAGCATAAAAGACAGCTGAGAATACTCCTCTCAATATCTTACAGTCATTATAAGACACCAACGGGGTCCATGCTAGACTTTTCAGGAATCAGATCAACATGGGGAATGGCAGTTTGCATTTCTGTGTGTTGCATTGTATTATCTAGATCCAAAAGGAAGGGAATTTAGTGCTGGAACCTAGTGTTATTCTATCTGTCAAGGTTTAGGTTCAAATAAATGTTACTATAAATATACTAGGGCAAAAAAAGATACACAACCCAAATTTTTCATAATATTTTCGACAAAATATGTTTTAATGGCTATTGAGTACATTTTTGATATACCTGCATCCATACTCATAAATACAGTGTTATTTTCTTAAGATGTCGTACATTCATCACGTGATACATGGTAAACTATTAAAAACTAATTATCCAATGTCGTGTTTTCTAAATTACTACTATCAAAACAAATTTTTATCAAACACAAGCTAGAACATAGACGAAGAAGAAGCCAAAGCGTTCACACACTTTTCGCTACCCTACGCATAGCATGGCTATGCCAAAAACCAGTGCCTGGCTGCAGTACGGGCGTTGTTAGGTGAAAAAGTCAAAATGTTGCCGTAAGACATTGATTGGGCAACAGATCGACACATTTTCGACTGTATACGTTGTTGGTTCTCAATGGGACCACAACCGATCGAGCACGAAGCGGACGTGCAAGAGATATGACGTCAAGGCAGGACAGTATCATCGCGTTAAACCCACCTACATGATAGGTTTAAGACCGCTAATAAATCTTATGGACTTCACAACATTGGAATATCGGACCAAACTGAACGAAACAGATTGTGTTTTTCGACTTACATGCATTTTTTTGTCAAATTGTGCTGACGCCCGGTGTAAACATGGTGTTTTCTTACTAATGAAATTTACTACCAACAAGATTTTGTGAACTTTACAAGGTGAAATGTTATTGCTTTAAATGTATTAAATTTTGTTTAAATCTGATTTGATGTCTTTGCGTTAGAAGGAATTGAAAAGGAAAATGCGTTTCTTTTTTGTTTTAGTATATAAGGAGTGGGTAAATTAATTATATACAGACATGATTTAGAAGGACTAAACGAGCTTAATTTGAAATTTTCTTGGACAGAAATTATCTAGCTACATGTGCATCTAGGTTGACCATTCCATGCGATATTTCTTTAATATATAAATTTACATGTTTGTACGTCTGACAACCCTACATGGGTGCCTTTAAAGATGTATTCATGTTTCAATACGTTTCGTACATACATGGCATACATGTAATATATTTCTGTAATCAGAAGGTTAACTGCCATCATTGATATTCTGATAATAACACCTGTTCAAGAAATCGAACTCTTCGGTTCTGCGTGTATCTCGTATTATGCAAATTACTCAGTACATGTGACATTATGTGTGTTTCATCCATCCTTCACATGCCAGTAGGTAGCAATTTTGTATTGGGGTAGCTGAAGCCCCTGTGTCTGAAAACTGGGGGGGGGGTAAATTTGTTTTTCTCTATATTTTCAGTGAAAAATAAGGAAAATTCGGCATTTTTGGACAACTTGGGGTAGGGGCTTAGCCATGCATAGCCCACCCCTCCCCCCTCTGTTCCTACGGCCTTCTTCACAATCCCATCAAGATTATTCACTAAATGTTTTAAATCAATTGGTCTTTTTCAATTACTAAGTCTAAAATTACCACGTTGATCCACAGCTGATATGTTTTGGAGTAGACACAGATAAACTGTTGGTATGTATAAATAGCGGAAATCGTTGGACCTGTGATTGTTTTAGCTAACCCCATGAAAATATACCTGACAAATCTATGGACAATATTTAACTTATTACTATGTTAAAATATTCATTTAGTAATAATTATCGTTGTAATCAATCCTGTATCTGTCACTTGTATGTACCTACATTGAAATATAGCAAAAAATGTTAAGAAAATAGAAATAAAATAGATTCTTGGTGTTTTGGTCTGTTCCCTTGAGACTTTAACTAATAGTCTGTAGCAGGCCTCCTAGCATACTGAAATAGGAATAAAGGTTTTCATAAAGGCTCACATTTATGTAAATAAAGACATTTTAGTGTAAAATATGAAAAACATAAAGAGTGAATAATGGCCATTTTCGTAGAAAATATACAGTAAAAGTCATTTTACGCATTTGTTTCGTAAGGGGGTATACGGGATCTTACTGACAAAATTTTAAAAATTTGGGTAAGATTTGGTGGCATCTGGTGACATTTTCATTGTTAAACTACGCATAAAGAGGGATAATGCAGAACGAAAGCCATCACTTGCTTTAAGCTTGCAAGACAACCAGCCAGAGCAAATATACAGGTTTTGGGTGAAAATTACAGGCTATTTTGCGGTTGAAACGGTTTTCTGGCAAAAAAATTAAAGGTTCTAAAGTTTTGCTCTGAAATGGAATTTTTTCAAAGGTTTTATATGTTTCAGAAGGGGGCTAGCTGTAAGATATTCATGGCCTGTATAGTGTATAGTACGTAAGGGAATATAAGGAGTATGTGTGAAAAGTATAAGGTCAAAATATATCGACCCAAATATATTTTGTGTATTGCAAATGGTAGTTTGATATGACCTTATTGTTTGAACTATATTTGCAGATCTTTTTTATTCTGCTACCAGCAAACCAATTTTGTTTAATGAATACTATGAATTGCATAAGTTCTCAGTTAAATGTATAACACGTACAATGGTCGCAAGATAAACTGATGTTTATAAACAAAATCTAAACTTATAAATACATGTAATTTGCTTGTGCAAATCATCTCGTCACAATTACTTAACAATCATGAATATGATCGCTATGATTTCCTTTTTACTCTTTGGTGGAAATCAGTAGATTACGCAATCAATGTTTGTTTAGTTCTTCCAACTCCACAAAGTTACATTTCCATCTAGTTTGCAAATTATTAATACCCAATCTATAGAAGTCAACGCCTTGGTAACCCTAACCAGCTCTTCGCAGTAGCGTTCTTTTAACCTTTTTCGTCTTCTTAACCCTATCTGCAATCTTGGAATTCCTTCATCCAAAATTTGGTAAGAAGGAGAGGACACCCATAAACTGCATGCAATTGCTCTTCAACCAATTCAGCAGAATTAGACTAGAAATCTTATTACACCCTGGTTCACAACAATGACCATTTCGTCAGTTTTTTTCGTTGCAAGCATATACGTTAAAAAGTAAGTACCAAATATTCACAAATTTGTGATATTTTCATCATGATTTAAAATAGAATAAAAAATGTTGAAATGTAAATAAGCTATTTTGCAAAACTGGAATTAAGAGAGTCCTAGGTTTTATTTTAACACCAAAATTGTAAGAGAACACCATCAACTAATTAAGGAATATCCCTTTTCCTGCAAAATTCTTAACAAAAACTGAGAAAATTTCACAAGAATTTCCAATTAAATCTACAAAAGTATGCATATGCAAATTATTTCATTTGCATAACTGTCCGAAAAATAAAGACGAATGATTAAAAGCTTCAATTTGATACTAAAATGGTAAATCTATACCAAGAACTATTCGACATATGTCTGATTTTTTTCTGATGTACTCGCAAAAATTGACTATAATTCCATCAATTGTTCCAATAAATTCTTCAAAGTTATGAATATGCAAATAAGCCTCCACAGGCTTAATTGCATACTTATTCTGAAAAACAAAAAATGGATGACTTGTCTTCAATTAAAAACATTGATTGTTCGTCTACACCAAGGACTTTGTGACTGATAGCTGTTTCCCCCGTTTCACCCAAAAAACTACTTTTACAATATATGTTTCCATGGAAACCAAACACTCTACTTTACTGCAATTCAATCTGATTCTGTATAAAAAGACCTAAAATTTCTAACTTCTGTTTCGGACAGGACGTTTTACATATGCAATGTGATTATATCCTTCCAGGAAGCTGCAAAGCTCTGTATGTATCAAATTTTCACTAATGGGTGATATTTTCATCAATTGATTAAAAATAATATAAAAATGTGCATATGCAATTAAGCTTTTTTGCATAACTTAACTTGAGGATAGATGTCTAGGCTTTATTTTGGTACCAAATTTGTGAATATACATCACCAACTTAGTGGGCTATAGCTTTCGTTCGAACTTCACTCTGGAAAAAATGACCAAAAAATGATCAAAATTTCCAATTAAATCTTTAAAATCATGCATATGCAAATCAGCTAATTGGCATATTTATGCTTCAAAATAAAGATCAATGTCTAGGCTTTATTTTGATACCAAATATGTCATTCTAAACCAAAAACTAAATGAGTTATAGCGGATTGTTTAACTATACCCCATATACCATTTATTTTTTGCACCTAGTTGACCTTTGACCTACTTAGACCTACTTCACCATTGATGCGGACAGAGAGACAGGGCTTAAGTGATTAAGGGGACATTGCTACATCGTTTGAGCATTGTCTCTTGCTTGTAACAAGTTGTCCTCCCTGGAACCATTTTTAGGCCTCGTACAGAAAACTTCTCCTAGTCTATTTCAGCCTGCACATATTTTCTCTGTTTTCTTGTGATTTGAATGAGTTGTACAATTTCGAAGCGTCATGGTATTGACGCTTTGAAATTCTACATTCCTCATTAAACCAAACTGCCTTTTTTTGTGTCTCTGTAAACTTTGGGTGATTTTTTTAAACAACTTCCTTAGAAAAAAGAGGATCCGAAACACTTCGAAAAATGGAAACGAAATTGTTCAACACATCGTTAACACTTTTACGACTTGAATCGTCTGCATTTAAAATAATATTATTCAGCTCGGGTAATTTGCCAATAACTTGCCTGCGAAAATCATGAGTTAAGTCATTATTCCACCGATAATGCATCGACCTTGTTTCGATAGGCGGGTCATGTTTAATGTTACACTTCAATGAAAACGATAAAGGGGCGTGGTCAGACCATTCATTAAACTTTTCAATAGTAAAATTACATATCGTATCAAAATGAACTTGTTTTATTATGCATTTCATTTGACCTGACACTGACCTTTACTCAAAATGTGTTCATATTTCACAAATAGCATAACATATATCAAAAAGGCTTGTATCATATAACACAGATATAACAGGTTTACAAGGAAATATTACCGAATTGTTATTTTAAAAAAGCACAGACGTGTAATTAATGATAATAAAAGCTAGAGCTGCGACATGTGAAATGAAATCTGTAATAACAATAAATAATCAATAACAGTATGAGAATTACTTTTTGCATAAGTATATGAACCATTTGTATCATTACCAAGTCTTCCGTTTGCGATACGCATGGACGTCGACTTGCAAAGATCCAAAAGTTTAAATCCAAAAGTGTTAGTATTTATGTCAAGGGTAGATCGTGGAATGGGCGTGTCTGGTGCATACTCATCATGATCTAACAGTGAAATATTGCGGTCAAAAACTATGTAATCAGAATTTGACCCTACCCTTGCATTAAAATCTCCTAAAACATAAACAGTACCTAAATCATCATAAAAATCTATATCATTTTGCAAAATTTCGAATAAATCTACATTATGTATTAGATAGAGGCTGTATAGTAGATTCTACACGAAATAAACGCTCAAAGGCGCAGCCTTTGGGCGTTTATTTCGTGTAGAATCTACTATACAGACTCTATCTGACTTAGTGTTCGACAACCAATCAAAGCATACAATTAAACAATCCCTTTTCAAACCACGCCCTCAACCGGAGCTATAATTGATTGCATCAGACTGGAATTACATCATTGCTCCAAAAATAGAAACAAGAAATTAATAGCACCATATCATAGGCTCGTGACACTGAAACAACAATACAAGCAATTCCCGCCAAAATAATTCCATCCGATAGAGACCTAAATAGCGTATTCACAGCTTGATTGTAACCATATACGATGTTTTGGACGTCAATATTCTTCCTTGACCTCGCTACATTATTGGCTCATAACACTAAAACAACGGCGGAAGTAATTCTCCGCCAAAAATTGTGTAAAGATACACACATGTCTTCTTATAACACTAAATTCATGAGGATGGTTTAAAAGAAATCGTCTGTGAGCTATGAAAGTGTAAGTGCAGGTTTGTTCAACCTGTGGTTACGGTTATTTTGTCGCCCACCGATGAGAAGCAATTGAAATAATTTGGACTGAATAAACGTCAAAACACGATTTCTGCTAGATGAAATTACCCTGATAAAAACAGACGCATTTACCCTTTCCTAAATATTTCTTTGTTTTGATCTCCCAAATAGAAATGACTTTTGAAAATATTGAGGCAATAGAAGAAAATATCGATTACCAGCATTTTCTCCATTTGCCAAAATAGTTTCTGTGCTGTTTTATAGACAAACTCAATTTTTATCAACATAATATTTTGTTATTTAGAAGCTTAGAAATGGGATCCCTATAGAAATTGATTGTTTGGAAAGGGTTAAAACAAAAAAACTTGCGAAGTATCTGTCATGTATCGACAGATGGGCGGAGCTGAAAATCACAGGAGACGGGGCGTGGCTATATATATAGGTCACGTAAACTGGCCGGCAGTGGTGTCTACGCGATATAGAGCGCCGTTATATTTGAAAATACTGCAATTTCATTGGTCCAAAAACTAGGTTGAACACTAAGTACGTTATATGCTGGCGAATTGTCACCCCACATATTCATATATATAGTTCATATAGTTGTAGAGGCCGGATACAGCTGGCTTGCAGCTGTATAAGCGATTTCCACTTCTAAATGGCCCATTTTTTTCTTTTTCCCTCTTCCTCCAGTTTTATTGTTGAATATTATTATATGTTCCTCTTCTTTAGTCTTAACTTACGTTTTCGCGACTTCCGGTTCGTCTGTCTGTGTCCTTTTCCCTGCTGTCCTTATCTTAACTTATCCTTTATCCTAAGTTAACCCTTCCCCAATCTTAAAAATCTTGCCTAATGTTATATTGACTTAAATATTTAATATTTAAGTATTGTAGATTAAATATTGAAAATCTTGTAACCCCTAAAAAATTTATTATATCTTGTTCTTATTATTTTTCTTAGTGTTCTCCTACTGTTATTATTAATGTTAATGATATTTTTTATGGAAATATTATGTACCCACATGAACAACATATTCTCTAAACGAATATACCTTATACAGAGTAACTTTATTATAACAGAATGTATTTACTGAAATGCTTGATAACAGCTAGGATTAAATTTACAGTCTTTAATCCATAGCTTATTTAGTCTTCTTTTAAATGAGTTCAATGATGGTGCCTCCACTACTGAGTTTGGGAGTGCATTCCATTCATTGATGATTCTGTTAGAGAAACAAAATTTGAATTTGTCTGTTTTTGTTCTCTTTTTGCTCAATTTCATACTGTGTCCCCGGGTGCCTGTTCTACCCTGCTTTTGGAACAGTTCTCTAGGCATCTTATCTATTTTCTTGAAAATTCTGTATACCTGTAAAAGATCATTCCTTATGCGCCTATATTCTAAGCTTGGCAATCCCAATGCCAATAGCCTTTCTCTGTAATTGTTTGTTTTGCTTTTTAGACTTTTAAGAATTCTAGTCGCCCTTCTCTGGACATTTTCAATTTGTACCTTTAAATTCTTCAAATTTGGGTTCCATATGACCGACCCATATTCTAGGTGCGGTCTTACCAATGCTTTGTATAGGTTTAGAAACATAGATTTATTTAAGAAGTTGAATTTTCTATAGATGATGCCTAGATTCCTGTTAGCGATATTGACCTTGAGTCTTATGTGTTCATCAAATTTCAGTTTATTATCAAATGTGACACCTAAATCTTTTTCTTGGTTAACAAGTGTTAGCTTGTGTACAGTATTATTATTGTCTTTCTTAAAAACTCATTTGGTTCAGTTTGACCAATATGCATAGTTTTACACTTTTTTACATTAAATGTCATTTGCCATTTGTTGACCCATTCACAAGCTTGAAAAATACCACTTTGTAGTTGTTCTTCGTCTTCTAGTTGGGATATTTTGTTGTAGATTTTGGTGTCATCTGCAAACATTTTACATGGAATATCAATTTTGTCAGGAAGGTCATTTATAAATATGATAAATAGAACAGGTCCGAGTACACTCCCTTGAGGGACACCACTGGTTACTCTCCTCCATTCTGAGCTTGAGTTGTCAACTACAACTCGTTGGTACCTATCAGTCAAAAAGTTACGTATCCATTGCAGAATTTTTCCTTTAATACCAAGGCTCTCTACCTTCTTCAAAAGTCTTTGGTGTGGTACCTTGTCAAAGGCCGCCTTGAAGTCTAAGTATACTATATCAAGTTCTTTGCCGTTGTCCAAGGCATCGCACCAATCTTCCATACACTCCAATAGCTGAGTAATACAGGATTTTCCTTGCCTAAAACCATGTTGACATGTTGAGATGAGGTTGTTCTCTTCTAGATAGTTCATGATTGCCTTCTTTATTATTCTTTCTAGAATTCTACATATTATCGAAGTAACGCTGATAGGCCTGTAATTTTCAGCTATTTTTTTTTACCCACTTTTGTATATAGGGGTAACGTTTGCATGTTTCCATTCATCAGGTAATATCCCTTGGTCTAGACTCTTGGTGTACAACTTCAGCAATATCTTGCTAATTGGAACACTGCATTCTTTGACTAACTTTGGATGTATCTCGTCAGGTCCTTGGGATTTGTTGGGATTTAAATCATTTATGCACTTCATTATTTCATCTAAATTGATTTCCACCTCAGTCAGTTCTGTGTATGTTATCGTTTCTGGTTCTGGTATAGGATGGTCCTCATTTGTAAATACCGAACAAAATTGTTCATTCAGACGCTCTGCTATCCTGTTGCTGTCTTTTACAATTTCTCCGTTTATTTCCAGGGATGTTATTCCACTTTTGTATTTTGTTTTGTCATTCACATATTTCCAAAATTTTTTCGGATTGTTTTTGATGTCTTCTGCAATGGAGGATTCTTTCAAGTATTTGCTTTTTCTTATTTCTCGTGTAACATTATTTCGTGCTATTTTGTAGTTTTCAAATGTGATTAGGTTTTTGTTCTGTAGGTACTTTTTCCATTTCTTATGTTTCTCTTTGGTTGCTTTAACCGCATCTTTGTTGATTGTGGTTTTCTTTTGATTTTTGGTGATAGTTATTTTTGGTATGTATTTATCTTTTATTTTGGTAATATAAATGCAACTAATGTAAATATTATGTTTTAATTTGAAAAATGTTTTAATTAATTTTAACCAGATTATTGTATCAAAATGGTTTTTAACAATAGTTATACCCTTTTCCAAATTATTTTTAATATAAATTACAATACCTCTACTATTACGGCGCGCGTTTCTGTGCCGAAATTTACGATATAAATTTATACATGTATATCCATTTAAACAAATATCAGAATCTTTAGAACACCATGATTCTAACAAACAAATAATATCAAATGACGAAAGAAATGAAACAAATTCCGGATTTTCCTTTTTCTCACTAGTTAACCCGTTACAGTTCCATGTCAATAATTTGAGCCGCCCTTCCGCGTCCCACTAGTCCTTTTTCTCCGGTGTGTTAATCAATTACCCGTCTATGTATAGTTTATCATAGCTGATCCAGGCCTTAGAACCAGCATTTATGACTTCCTTCATTTTAGGGTACAGTTTTTTACGCTTCTCAGAGATTTCTCGGGGATATTGTTCAAATAGATTGTACTGGGTGTTTTTTAACTGAACTCCTTGTTTTTTTACCATCTCTCTATCTTTGAACAGGGTAAACTTAGCCACTATATTGCGGTGGGGGTACTGATCGCTCTTTTGCCCAAATCGATGTACCCGCTCGAACTGGATACCGTTAACAATATCCTGGGCTACCTTTAACTTTTCCACTATAAAGTCCCGTACTATCGATTCTGTATCATCCGGACGCTCGTCCTTCTTTTCCGGGATATTTCCGAAAACCAAATTGTTCCTCATAGATTGCGACTGCATGTAAAGGAGATCATCCTTCAATCTACTGTTTTCCTTTTCTAAATTCTCCAACTTATCACAGGCCATACCAATCGAGAATTCTAAATTGTCTGCTCGGTCCTTCAGTCCGTGTATCTCCTGATCAGACTGCTTGACCGTGTCATTCAAATGTGTCCACATTTTCTTAATTTCATTATCAAAATGACCCACCTTTTCTTCTAATATGTCCAATTTTTGTAATTTCTGTTCCACTGCACTAAATCGTGATTTTAAATCCAAATCCATTTGCTTCAGACACGCAAGCACTTTGTCCAATCTATCGTCTGATCCCACTTTATCACTTTGTCCCACATTTTGAGATGAAGCACAATTTGCTTGCGTTTCCGATTGAATAGAACGTAATTTTGATGGAGATGCTGGGGGTGTACTAAATAAACTATCCATCTCGTATAAGGCCGATCTAGCACTGCGTAAAGAGTCACTAACAGAAATATCGTCCTTGTTTACGCCCTTCTCAGGTGACTCGCCATTACGCGGGGCTTTTGAATTCTGCTCATCATTTTCTTCTTGGCTATTTTTCCTCTTTTTCCTCTTACTACGACCCATCTAAGCGATTAAAAGTCCAAATTAACACCAGCCATCAGCAATTCCTCACATACAAATCCAATCTAGCTCCAAAATCGATAATAATTTCCAATTTTCTCAAATTTTTACGAGAGCTGAAAAAATGTCGACCGTTCGATCTCGCGTCACGTGATATCACATTATTTCATGTGTCTACTAACGCTTTTACCCCCCCCCCCCCCCCAAATAGACCATGTCCGTAACTGTAGCTTTAAACAGCAGTCTGTCATGGGGTCAAAAGGTTCTGAAAAAATGAATTCTGTAATTGTTATTTATAAATATCACTATACTTGCTCAAAACGTATATTGGCACAATTTAGTGAAGCTGGAATTTGAGCATGTCCCGCCTTTCTTTGAACAGTGCTTTCGAATACTTTCTCTAAAAACAGTAATTAAAACATGGATTTTTAGAGATAAGGTGAATTTCTGGCAAGGTTTTACTTCTTTGATTAACCCCGATTAACGTTGAATGTGTCTTCTGCTCCACCAATTGTAAAGCAAATCAAAGATGCTCATCGCCTTTCACCCTCTCTCATATATGTTGTACATGTTGGCCTACACCATCTGAGTTCGACTTCCATGCGCAATAAAACATTTTAGCATTTTGAAGGAAAAGATGGAAATGCTGACCTGCAGCATTTATCATTTTCTCATTGAATTGTTTAACTTTTCGCTCTAGGCCAAAGGTAGTTTTATGAATCATGTTTTTTTTCTTTGCTATTATCTGCGTAAACCGTTGATTCTAGGGCTCCCCCATTTCATTCCTAACGAACATTCATAAGAAGCAAAGTGGAGATATCGACCTTGATTTGCAAAGGTGCTTTCGATATCTGATTGGCATCTGCTTGATCCAATCTGATTTTAATTCATTGAGAAAACATGCTTCCCATTTTGACCTTTCGGTGGGCTACTACTTACTGTTACCGGTTACCAGTACTTTCTTCACAGAGTTTATCGCTCATATTGAGTGATTCAAACTCTGTGGTAAAGCTATCGTAATGACTGGGTTCTATCGTTGCGTAGTAAAACGTAGTACTTAAACGATAGAAGATGGAAAGAGATTTTAAAACGTCACTTTTCAACGAAAACCTCGAAACTGCAGCTTGTTTAAAGCTGCAGTTACGAGGTTTTCGTTGAATAGTAGCCGTATGTTACATGCATTTTTTTGCTCGTTTCAGATGGGGGACAGAAGACCAGGCCGTTCAGAGACAACCACTTTGGTGCTCATATCACTGGGTTCAAGCATCATAAGCACAACGACGAATGCACCTATTGACAGAGTCAAGCTTTTGATGCAATGCCAGAACGAAATGGTCCTTACTGGTCGCTTAGATCAACGGTATAGGGGAATTATCAATTGTATGGGAAATACGTTCAAAACAGAGGGATTTTTCGCCTTTTGGAGAGGAAACGTACCCGCAGTCTGTCAGAATTTGGTATCCAATGTCACAAGTTTTGCCGCCAAAGATTTCTTAGCGAATACCGGCGTGTTCAATCCAAGAGCCGGAGACTCGCAAGGTATGATCCTTTCCAAGAATATAATACGAGGTTCCGCTGCAGGTATTCTATCGTTTATTCTTGTCTACTCGCTGAATTACTCACGAGTCCGCCTTGCTTGTGATGTCCTCGGGGGTGAAAAGAGCGCTACGCGGCAGTTCAAAGGAATGACGGATGTTTACAAGAAAACATTGTCATCAGATGGCGCCAGGGGCTTGTATCGGGGATTCTGGGTCGCAGCAACAGGTGTCGTGGTATACAGAGGCTTGTACTTTGGTCTTTACGATACACTGAAACCCACAATTGCCAGACCTGATGGTATGCCGAACATTATGGGTTCTTTTGCGCTCGGGTACGGCGTCACTTTACTTGCGGGCACCTTGGCATACCCCCTGGATACAATTTGTCGACGAATGATGATGAGATCGTGTGAGCCAGTTAAGTATAAAAGTGGGATTGACTGTGCACGGTTTATTATAAAGAATGAAGGCTTTAGGCCTTTTATGAATGGTTATGGCGTCGTTCTATTCAGGACAGTCTTCAATGCAGCCCTCCTAGTTGGGTATGATATGTTTAGAGCAAATTCCAGAGCCAGAGACTAATCCACTACCTGACGATGGCACGTTTTGGACTTTTCCAAAATTCAAAGATATTGCAGATGACAAATTTCAAGTGAATGATATACATGACATATATTTGTCATTCTTGGTAGAAAACATTGTGGGAAATGGAGACATTGCTTACCAGTCAATTACTAGTACAATGTATGTATTCTAGAGACTTTGTTTTGTCAGGCGTCGAAAAGTATCATTGTGTGGGATTGGGTTAAATGGAACAAATAAACTTCATTTGGTTTCCTCGGTAGGTAGGGTATATCGAATTGCTTTGAGATTTGCGCAGTTCGACGCAAGTTTAAAATTTTGGACTGCACCATTGCTGAAAGCAAAAGGAGATGAAAACATGCCTGTTGAAAAAAGCAGGCTTTGTGTGAATTTAGCTCAGGAACATTGAAGCAAAATGAGAGAATGCTAATGGTTATCATCAATTTCGTCATTTTCTTGCAATGTTTTCTCTTACTTCTTCTGTTAGCGACATCGAAAAAGGTGTTGGTTGGGGAAAATGAACAAGAGATAAGGTCTTTTGAGTGTTTTGTGGCTTTTCAACAAAAACCTCGTAACTGCAGCTTCAAACAAGCTGCAGTTGTATTGTATTAGGTTATTTATCCTCGGTTGCCCATATGACCGAGTAGTAGACTGGGCGTGCCCAGGAAGGAACTCCCTTCTTTTGACCTGTTTCCAGCTTTGAATGGTGGATGAAGACCCCAAGTGAGCACCTGGGTAGAACCACCGACGTTCCGCAAGCCAGCTGGATAGCTTCCTCACATGAAAGTTCATACGTCCCTGGCGGGATTCGAACCAACAGAGGTGAGGGGCAGGTGATCCCGAGTCAGCGACTCTAACCACTCGGCCACGGACGCCCCTCCAAGCTGCAGTTACTCGTAACTGCAGCTTAAAACAAGCTGCAGTTACGAGTTTTTTGTTGAAAAGCGACAGGTTTCTCTCTTCGTTTACTTTATTTTGGGTGATATATTTATTCATAATAATTGTTATTTTTCAGTTTGTTATTATTGCTATAGTATGGACTAGGGTTAAACGTATTATTTCGACATGTGCAATTTTCAGGTCGGGGAATCACATGACACAACAACAGCAACAACAATTGAAGAAAATCTTTAATGCTTTTGTTAATACGTGACTGATTTGAAAATGGTTTGATGCAAAGGAGACAAAACGCCAGGGTTTAACTAGCCTGATGTTGTAAACATGTTTTCACGAAAAGTGGATATAAACGTTATTGAATAATAGCAAAATTTAGTTTGATAGTCCATAACTTTCTAATATGGTGAAATTTAAAACCAGTGTATCACATTCAACAAATCCCAGTTTTTTCTTGTCTTCTCTGCTGCAAAACATATTTAAATCAGTCATGCATTAAGGGATTTTTTAGATTTTCTTCAATAGTTCATGCGCGGATCCAGAGGGGGGGTCAGGGGGTCATGACCCCCCCTGGAATTTGGCGAAAAAATGGGTTATCAAAAAGAATGCTGGTTATGTCCCATATAAGCTGCGCTATTCGTCCCTGTGTGCCACAACAAACCATTGTTATATTTAGTCCTTCATGGGTATGACATGTATCTGCATGAATCCAGGGGTGGTCAGGGGCCTGACCCCCCCCTGAAATTTGGCAAAAAAGGGGTAAAGATCGGTAACCCCCCCTGGGAAAAATACTTGGATCCGCGCTTGTAGTTGTTCACACTGTGTTATGTGACTCCCCCAACGTGTTATTATAATGCATCAGACAATCTTGCTTGGACTATATATACATGGTATTTGATTAATCTTCTTTAAAAGATCTTCTTATAAATGCATAATAAATGTTTGAACAAACTTCACTCGTTTTGCTTCTCATTCAAACTGTCCCGATCTGTCCACCCCTAATGAGATTCAGGCGATGTCAGAATTTATCATGTGAGGTCATTAACTTTTTTTATGTATCCGAAGCTATTCATGCAACATCATAAAAACATTCGCCGGTGGAACGTTCCACTGCCAAATGTTTACAATGCCATTGGAGAAATTTTGATTTCGCGAGAATCTCATTAGGGGTGAACTATCTTAAAATCTGATAAGCTGCCGTAAACTTTACAGATTGAATAAAGCTTCATGTCACACTTATATTTAGAGACAAAACCATTGATTCCTAGTCATGTTTGGAAAAAGTTTACAAGAAATTCACAAGTTCTTATTTGTGCATGCTCTGGTTATCAGCATTTTATTCCTTTGCCTTAAGATTTTTCAAAGTCTTTTCTACTAGGTACGTCAAAACCTGGCCCCGGTTTCTGGAAAAACTTAAGTATATTATACTCATGAGAACATGCTCAACTTCAAAGGGATACTCCGTTGAAGGGTATTCGATTGAAGTTTACATGAATTTCATGCGATTTGAGCACGGTGCTCAGATTTGAGCATGAGAGGGTACTAAAGTTTTTTTTTCGAGAAACACGGGCCAGGTCTTGTTTGGGGAAGGATTAAATATTGATAATAATAAGACCTGAATAACTTTGAAACTTTATTGCACAGTGAAATAAATGTAATAGAAATTAAAGAATAATGCTAAACAAAGAAAAATGCTTATCAGTAGAACAAATAACAATTTTTAAATTTACACTTATAAATGCTAAACAAATAAAGGGTATCATGTAAACCAATCTGATAAATCCTTTCCCAAACGAGACATGGTTTTGACGCCCCTTTCAAAAAAAGGCTTGGGAAAACATTGAGGCAAAAGAAGAAAATGCTGATAATCAGCATTTTCTCCTTTTGCCTCAATATTTTCCATGCTAATTTTTACACTAATCTCTTCTTTATCAACAACCATTTTGTCATTTGCATTAGTTTTCAAATGATCCATCTAAGATTTTGTTGTTTGGGAAAGGGTTAAAATCCAGGAGTTTAACCCTTTCCCAAACGACAAAATTTTAGGGTGGTCCAAATTGAAAGATCCTGCAGACGACAATTTGAAGTGAATAGAATTTTTTATTTTTAGTTTTTTTTTATGGAAAACAGTGTGGGAAATGAAGAAATTGCTTGTCACAAGCAATTTCTTCATTTTCCACAATGTTTTCAAAAGCCATTATCTTGTGGGGAGTCAAAAGGAGTCACTGTGTGGTAATGGGTTAAAAACTTAGACCTACATCTGACATGCACTGGTTGTGGGTCATCTTCTATGACCCTGGGAAAACCAAAATCAGTATTATTTACTCTAACTAATCAAATATTTTATTATATATGATTTTCAACAACAATCACATGCAAACACATTGTTCTGTACTGAAATGTATTGTCCCCGTGGCCTAAATGTCAAGTTTTTATCAGTGAACAGAATGTAGAAAGCGTTTGTTTGATTGGTCAGAAGAAAAGGACATTGAAGATGATCCCTTACTGGTGCCTGTCAGATTTTACTGTAACTTAACCCCACATTTTAATAAATCAGATTATATGTTCAAATATGCACTTCTGTTTTGCCATAAAGCATGTACTGGTAACTGTTTCCTCAACAATAATTATTTTTTCTTTCAATCAAATGGCAGTTTAGAATAAGAAAAAATATCTAGAATCATTGGTGAATGCAGCCCTTGCATCTATGACATTGAAGTCTAATAAGCCATAAATTAACCCATTACAAAACGGCAATATTTCAGAATGGTCCAAATTGAAAGATCTTGCAGACGACAATTTCAGGAGGATAAATTTTGGTATTTTTGTGTAGAAAACATTGTGGTAAATGAAGAAATTGCTTGTCAAGAGCAATTTCTTCATTTTTCAGAATGTTTTCCAAAGCATTTATTTTGTGGGGTGTCCAAAAGTGTCAATGTGTGGGAAAGGGTTAAAGGCCATTTTCATCCTTTCCCGTACAGCAAAATTTTAGGGTTGTCCAATTTAAAAGCTGCTGCTGACAACAAAATTATTGCTGAAAACATAGCATTTCAGAACATTAAATTGTACAGAAAATATTGAGTAGAAAATGATGATTATCAGCATTTTCTTCTTTTGCCTCAATGTTTTCCAAAGTCTTGTAGATTCAAGATGTCAAAACCAGATCATCTAACACCAAATTGGAATCAGATTGAGGCCGGTCCTAACTGAGCCAAGTAATAAAGGACAATGTTAACCCTTTCCCAAACAAGAACAGGTTTTGACGTCTCTGGTAGAAAAGGTTTGGGAAAACATTGAGACTAAAGAAGAAAATGCTGATGATCAGCATTTTCTTCTTTTGTCTCAATATTTTCTGTGCCACATTATACGTAAATAATTTCTTAATAACTGCATTTTTGTTGTCAGCAGCAGCTTTCAAATTGGACCATCATAAATTTTTGCTGTATGGAAAAGGGTTAAGGTCATCTTAGTTATGAAATGTGTACTTCACATCATGGAAAGCATTAGAGGAAAATAAAAAAAGCTGATTTTCAGAATTTTCTTCTCTTCTCTCAATGTTTTTAAAATCATTTTTGATTGATAAAGTTCAAAAGGTTTATTAGGGAGAAGCAATTAATAATAAATACATATCAACAAATGTCAAAACTTTTGCACAGGTATAATCCGGGTTTGATATTATGGCATATGTTTACAAAGTTTACCTATGACAAATTTTACTCATGTATATTCTATCTTTATTCAGGAGACAGGGCGAAGCCTATAAACTGTTCATTACATTTAAGTGTGAGGAGAAACTGCTCATACACCCAACTTTGGGTTCCATTCGAAGTCTTTCTCACACAAATGATGACACATTTCAATTACTTCTTAATTCTTTCCCAGAACGCAAATATTTGGACTGTTCCATTTATAATTGCTACAGAAGACAAAATGGACATTGATTAAGATAATCCTGTAAATAATCTTGTAAAAAATATATAGCACAGAAAATATTGAAAGAAACAGAGAAAATCCTTGGATAAAGCATTTTCTCAAGTTGAATCAATGTTTTCTATCAATGATTCTGAGGGATAACAAACCAGGGGTAGTTTGGGAAAGAATTATAATTGAAAAGATGATTGTAAAAGATTTGACATATTACAAAATCGTAGACTTCACTATGATTGCATGGCTGAAAAACATTTATAATGAAACATTAAAGCTTTGATTGGTTTAAATAATTTTTCATAAGTCCATGAAATATTTTCCCATTCAGTATTCATCAATGTTAAACATGAATTATTTTACGAAACTTACTTCAAACAATTTAACCCTTTCCTAAACAACAAAAATTTAGGGTGATCCACTTCAAAAACTGTAAAAAATGACAAAATGGATGTTATTAAAGATAGGATTTGTGTAAAATATGGCACAGAAAATATTGAGACAAAAGGAGAAACTGCTGGTTATCAGCAGTTTCTTCTTTTGTTAGCTCACCTGAGCACGAAGTGCTCAAAGTGAGCTATTGTGATCGCTTTTTGTCCGTCGTCCGTCCGTCCGTCCGTCCGTCTGTCCGTCCGTCTGTCCGTCCACAATTTCTTCAAACATCTTCTCCTCCTAAACCATTGGTCCAATTTTAACCAAACTTGGCAGAAATGTTCCTTGTGTGACCCTTTTCAAAACTTGTTCGTGAATTTTTGATTTGTCAAAAAATGTGGGCGTGGCAGGGCGGGGCTTATCAGATTTTAGAGAAATCTTAAGAAAATTCTTTAAAAATCAACCATTGGGCCAATTTGAACCAAAGTTGGCAGGAATGTGCATTGAGTCACTCTTTGCAAAATTCATCCACAAATTTTTACATTTGTCAAAAAATGTGGCCGTGGCAGGGAGGAAGGGGCTTATTGGACTTAGAGAAATCATAAGAAAATTCTTTAAAAATCAACCATTAGGCCAAACTGAACCAGACTTTGCAGAAATGTTCCTTGAGTCACTCTTTTCAAAATTTGTTTTCAAATTCTTTCAATTGACTAAAAATGTGGCCGTGGCAGGGAGGAAGGGGCTTATCGGACTTGGAAAAATCATAAGAAAATTCTTTAAAAATCAACCATTGGGCCAATTTGGACCAGACTTTGCAGAAATGTTCCTTTAGTCACTCTTTTCAAAGTTTATTCACAAATTTTTACCTTTGTCAAAAAATTATGACCGTGGCAGGGAGGAAGGGGCTTATCGGACTTGGAGAAATCATAAGAAAATTCTTTAAAAATCAACCATTGGGCCAATTTGGACCAGACTTTGCAGAAATGTTCCTTTAGTCACTCTTTTCAAAGTTTATTCACAAATTTTTACATTTGTCAAAAATGTGGCCATGGCAGGGAGGAAGGGGGCTTATCAGACTCAGAGAAATTGTAAGAAATTTCTTTAAAGATCAACCATTGGGCCAATTTGAACCTGACTTTACAGGAATGTTCCTTGAGTCACTCTTTTCAAAATTTGTTTTCAAATTCTTACAATTGACAAAAAATGTGGCCTTGGCAGGGAGGAAGGGGCTTATTGGACTTCGAGAAATTATAAGAAAATTCTTAAAAAATCAACCATTGGGCCCAAATGAACCAGACTTTGCAGGAATATTCCTTGAATCACTCTTTTCAAAATTTGTTCTCAAATTCTTATAATTGATAAAAAATCAGGCTGTGGCAGGGAGGAAGGGGCTTATGGGACTCAGAGAAATCTGTCCTATTTCTCTTATCTATTTCTCTTATCTGTTGCTCTGGCTGGCCCCATGTTTATCTTATGTAAACAAATATGGGATTAGCCTTAGCTTATCAGATTGTAATCCTGCGCTATATTCTTTCAATCACAGACCAAATCTTGTTAATTGAGCCTATCATAAATGATCAATCTCTAATAGATCAGAATGCTTTTAAAATTAGTCCTATGTTGTATATTGCGAAATCATTAAATAATTATTGAAAAAAAAAAAAAACGTCAACAATTGTGCTAATTCATACCCAACCTTACAGGATCGATTGGAACAAAATTATTTCTTAATTGTTTCCAAACAGAAAGTCCTTATAAGTTTCATGCCTTTGAATTTGACAAAATTGCCATTATCGCTCTTGCCATCTTGATTCAGGTGAGCGATTTAGGACCATCATGGTCCTCTTGTTTCAATGTTTTCCCAAGTCTATTCTCTTAGGGACGTCAAAACCAGGTCTTGTTTGGGAAAGGGTTAATGAAACATTAAAGCTTTGATTGGATAAAATAATTTTTCATAAGTCCATGAAATAGTTTCCCCTTCGGTATTCATTAATGTTGAACATGAATTATGTTACAAAAAAGACGAAACTTACTTCAAACAATTTAAGCAATGAAAGTGTTTTCGCTATTTTTTTACATACACCTCATTTATTATAACACAGCATCAAATTGCAAAACGACAACAGTATAGTAATGTGATAAGGAACATTCTATGAGAAAGTCATCCAAATATGTCCATAAATGTAGGAAGAGTTGCCTTAACCATTTCCCAAACAGGACCTGGTTTTGACGTCCCAAAGAGAATAGGTTTGGGAAAACATTTTCTCCTTTTGTCTCAATGTTTTCTGTGCCATATTTTACACAAATCATGTCTTTATTATCATCAATTTTGTTGTCTGCAGCAGCTTTCAAATTGGATCACCCTAAAATTTTGTCGTTTGGAAAAGGGTTAACAAGATGTGGAAGGACAGAAAGAAGCATTCTTCCCAAACCACAACAATTGAGACAGTTCCACTTTGAAAGCTGCTGCAGACAACACAATTTATGTTATTTAATTAAAGATTCGTGAAAAATAAAGCATAGAAAATATTGAGGCAAAAGGAGAAACTGCTGGTTATCAGCAGTTTCTTCTTTTGTCTCAAAAATTTCACAAACCATTTCTACTAGAGACGTCAAAACCCGGTCTTGTTTGGGAAAGAGTTAAGAATGGCAAATGGATGGACAGATAGACAGATAGATGGACAGATTGATGGACATATAGACAGACCTTCAGTTACATATGAAAAGACAAACTTAAAAACAACATACACACTTTTAGGCCATGTATAAAAACAGAACTTTCCAACATAAATGAAAACAAATGGTAATTTGCACCTAATTCTGATTATCTTTTTACTACTTTACAAAATCCTACCTTTCAATCAATTAGCCCATATCAATTCTGATGACAAAATTTTGGATTTGCCATAAACTAGTAAATCCAGAGTAATAGACCAGGGCCGCGTTTTACTAACGAACGTACAATTATTTTTTGCGTAATTACTTGTAACAACAAACCTGATTGGCCTAATCCGATTTTTCGTGCAATCAGATGCCTTGTTACACAGTTTACACAAAAATATCATAAGTTTGTTAGTAAAATGGTGCCCAGGGGCTTGTACTATCAACAATCTCACGACCATGTTTTTTGTGTAAACTGTGTAAGAAGACATTTTGATTGCAAGAGAAATCAGATTGGGCCAATCATGTTTGTTGTTACAAGTAACAAGAGATGTTTGTAAAACATATATGCCCCCTCAAGGGCGTACATTTGATGTAGGTCAAAGTCCAAGGTCAAGTTAACAAGGTCCAAGGTCATGGTCAAATATGAAAGGTCTTGGTAGGAGGTGTCTATGTGTGAAATATCAAGGCTTTATACACAAGAGATGTTTGTAAAACATATATGCCCCCTCAAGGGCCTACATTTGATGTAGGTCAAAGTCCAAGGTCAAGTTAACAAGGTCCAAGGTCATGGTCAAATATGAAAGGTCTTGGTAGGAGGTGTCTATGTGTGAAATATCAACACTGTATTAAGTAAAAGTAAAATGAAACACAGGCCAGGTTAAAATTTTTAAAAGTAGGCCAAATGCCAAGGTCAAGGTCATGGTCAAATGTGAAAGGTCTTGGTTGGAGGTGTCCATGTGTGAAATATCAAGGCTGTAGGTGTAAAAAGACATGATATATATGCCTGGTTTCAGTCTTTTTAAAAGTAGGTCAAACTCCAAGGTCAAGGTTGCAATATTCAAGGTCATGGTCAAATGTGAAAGGTCTTGGTAGGAGGTGTCTATGTGTGAAATATCAAGGCTGTAGGTGTAATAGGACATAAGATAAAGGCTAGGTTAAATATTTCTAAAAGTATGTAAAAATCAAAGGTCAAGGTCACACAGGCCAAGGTCATGGTCAAATGTGAAAGGTCTTGGTAGGAGGTGTCCATGTGTAAAATATTGAGACTGTATAGGTAACAGGACATGAGATATAGGCCTAGTTTAAGCTTTTTAAAAGTAGGCCAAACTCCAAGGTCAAGGTCCAAGGTCATGGTCAAAAGTGAAATATCTTGGTTGGAAGTGACCATGTGTGAAATATCAAGACTGTATATGTAAAATGACATGAAATATAGGCCAGGTTAA
Organism: Fragum sueziense; assembly: GCA_963680895.1. Lineage (NCBI taxonomy): Eukaryota > Metazoa > Mollusca > Bivalvia > Cardiida > Cardiidae > Fragum > Fragum sueziense. Next base: position 48,878 of record CAVMGG010000481.1, read on the forward strand.
TGTATTATAAAAGTAGGTCAAACACCAAGGTCAAGGTCACAAGGTTCAAGGTCATGGTCAAATGTGAAAGGTCTTGGTCCTAGGTGTCCATGTGTCAAATATCAAGGCTGTATGTGTAAAAGGACATGATATATCAGCTAGGTTAAAGTTTTTTTAAAGTAGGTCAAAGTCCGAGGTCAAGGTCCCAAGGTCCAAGGTCATGGTCAAATGTGAAAGGCCTTGGTAAGATGTGTCCATGTGTGAAATACCAAGGCTGTATGTGTAATAGCACATAAGATATAGGCCCAGTTTAATTTTTTTAAAAGTAGGTCAAACTCCAAGGTCAAGGCTACATGGTCCAAGGTCATAGTCAGATGTGAAAGGTCTAGGTCGGAGGTTTCCATGTGTCAAATATCAAGGCTGTATGTGTAAATGGACATGATATATCGGCCAGGTTAAAGTTTTTTAAAAGTAGGTCAAACTCCAAGGTCAAGGTCACAAAGTCCAAGGTCATGGTCAATTGTGAAAGGTCTTGGTAAGATGTGTCCATGTGTGAAATATCAAGGCTATATTTGTAAAAGGTCATTAGATATATGCCAGGTTTAATTTTTTTTAAAGTAGGTCAAACTCCAAGGTCAAGGTCACAAGGTCCATGGTTAAATGTGAACGATGTTGATAGGAGGTATCTATGTGTGAGATATCAAAGCTGTATGTGTAAAAGGACACGAGATATAGGCAAGGTTAAGAATTAAGTGTAAAAATCAACAAAGGGCAATAACTCCAAGAAGTTGATTGGCAGAGTTACGGTTCTTGTGCACTGCACCTCTCCATAATGAAATCTATTCACCTGTAAAGTATCATGATTCTACCTTACATATTTTTTGAGTTGTGTTCCGGACAGGAATCAAGTTATAAAATCAACAAAGGGCAATAACTCACAAAATTTGATCGGCAGAGTTACGGTTCTTGTGCACTGCACCTCTCCATAATGAGACCTATCCACCTGTAAAGTTTCATGATTCTACATTGTATACTTTTTGAGTTATGCACCGGACAATAATCAAGTTTGAAAATCAACAAAGGGCAATAACTCAAAAAATATGATCAGCAGAGTTACGGTTCTTGTGCACTGCACCTCTCCATAATGAGATCTATCCACCTGTAAAGTTTCATGATTCTACCTAACATAGTTTTTGAGTTATGCTCCGGACAAGAATCAAGTTTAAAAATCAACAAAGGGCAATAATTCAAAAGATATGATCAGCAGAGTTACGGTTCTTGTGCACTGCACCTCTCCATAATGAGATCTATCCACCTGTAAAGTTTCATGATTGTACCTTACATACTTTTTGAGTTATGCTCCGGACAAGAATCAAGTTATAAAATCAACAAAGGGCAATAACTCAAAAAATTTGATCGACAGAGTTACAGTTCTTGTGCACTGCACCTCTCCATAATGAGATCTATCCACCTATGAAGTTTCATGATTCTACCTTTAATACTTTTCGAGTTATGCTCCGGACAAGGTTTGGTCTACGGACAGACCGACGGACCGACCGACATACCGACCGACCGACACTTGCAAAACAATATACCCCCATTTTCTTCGAAAGGGGGCATAATTATGTAAGAATAATTGTACAACCGTTGATAATACGGGCCCCTGAGGAGGGGGTAGGCATTCTAAATTTGTTATTTCAAATCCCAACCTTATGTCGTGGGCACTCATTTGAATTGTATCCATAAGACATTTCATATAAATACCCGCAACAAGGTGTTTGATGAACTGTAATAGTACTATTTCATTTGGAAAAGCAAACACCCCCTGTTAACAGTAACTCTGTTAATCCATTACCAAACAACAAAATTTTATACTGGTTCAAATTCAAAGATGCTGCAGACAACAATTTCAAGTGAAATAAATTTTACATTTTCTGGTCGTTTTAGTTAGAAAACATTGTGGGAAATGAAGATATTGCTTGTCACAAGCAATTTCTTTATTTTCCACATTGCTTTCCAAAGCCTTTATCTATAACCCTTTCCCAAACGACAAAATTTTAGGATAGTTCTATTTGAAAGCTGCTGCTGATGACAAAAAAGATGTTGATAGAGGTAAAATTTGTGTAAAATATAGCCCAGAAAATATTAGGGACGTCAAAACCAGGTCTTGTTTGGCAAAGGGTTAAGGGCATCAATAAGTGCCAATGTTTGGTAAAGGTATAAATCAATGTGATTCTTTTCAATATGAAAATAAACATCAGGGGAAATGTGAAACCACCCCTAGCCATAAGCTTTATCTCCTTTTTCTCTTAAAACCTTCAATACATCATCCTGTAGTGATCTTTTCCAATCACCTTTTCCAAAATTGTAAGGGTTGGTAGTCTTCTTGCATTTCCTCAAATGCTCATAATAATTTATGAGGGTGCCATAGTAATTAATGTGTATGTAATATATATACAGTCGACACTCATTATGTCGACATCGGATATGTCCAATTTTCGCTTAAGTCGAAGTTCAAAATTGGTCCCATCCTCATCAATGGACATAATTTTTTCAAACAAAATAATTTCGAACTGAATACAGCTATTGAAATATAGTAGGAAAAGGATAGAAATTGCTCGAGACGAGCAATTTCTTCCCTTTTCCTACTATATTTCAATAATAATATTGTACTTGATTAGTTTCAAAAACGGTCAAATATCAACTTTATCGAAGCTAAACAAAATCGGAAGAGTCAAACTCTGGATATGTCGAGGTATATTGATGGCCCCTCCGACTTCGACACAACGAGTGTAGACTGTATGCACATAGAATAGTTTTGCACCCAACCACTGTTGCTATTGATAGTACACACGATGTATAATCACGTGACTCAGAATTTCCGATAATTCTTAATATCTTTTTTAATACTTGACCAATTTGAATTCGATTTGAAGCAGAGAATGTGGACAGTCGTCACGCATTAGATGGACGTGGTTGATTTTTGAAAAATCAACTGATAAAAAAGTTATTGAAGATAAACCAAAATTTTGGTTTATCTCCAATAACTTTTTTATCAGTTTATTCTTCAAAAATCCAACACATCCAGCTTAATTCTGGTATTTTCCCACATTCTCTGCTTCAAACCGAATTCAAATTGGTTAAGTATTAAAAAAGATATTGAAGATTATCGGAAATTCTAAGTCACATGATCATACACCATGGTACATAGCACTGCAGAACAACAGACGGGAAGGGATAAAGGTATTCTAAATTTATCATTTCAAATCAAAACCCTATGTTGTGGGTATTCAATTGAATTGTCTCACAGATGGTATTCTAAATTTATCATTTCAAATCCAAACCCTATGTTGTGGATACTCATTTGAATTGTCTCACAGAGATGGTTCAAATGAGTACCCAAAATATAGGATTTAACCCTTTCCCTAACCAGACCTGGTTTTGACATCCCTAATAGAAAATTCATGCGAAAACATAGTGGCACAAGAAGTAATTGTTGAAGAAATTGCATTTTCTCTTTTTATCTCAATATTTTCTGAGCTAAAAAGAAAATGAATCCTATCTTTATCAATACCCATTTGTTGTCTGCAACTTATTATTTGCTGCTTGGGAAAGAGTTAATGAACATTGAAAGGCATTCTAAACCTTCGAAAATCAAATACCCCTTCCTATATGTATACTGAACCGAAAAAGAAACTTTTGCAAAGTCTATGCCAGTTGTTGAATTAGATGTACACCCATAATTATACACATTTAGTTGCTTTTAAAACTTTTTTGTATGCAAAATTGGCCAGCTAATCTGCATATGAAATATTCAACACAATATTTGAGTTTCGCAAGTGTGTGAGGGATATCTACATTCAAGCTTGGTGAAAGTTTCTTTTTTGGTTTAGTATAGCTCTGGAATAGCCTTATTTATCAGCAGTTACTGCGTAACCATATTTTTCGGTTTAAGGAGTTTCTACTCTACGATTATGATTTAACGTCAAAATGATCACACTTTTACGTGCTGTCAAGGAGTTGATATGTCTAATGCTTCTTCGGAAGTATAATCTCGGCCCTGAAAGTACAAAATATTGTCACTTTTCAACAAAAACCTCGTAACTGCAGCTTGTTTTAAGCTGCAGTTACGAGGTTTATGTTGAAAAGCATTGACATAGAACATTGGCTTCAGAAATTATACAACATTGACATAGAACATTGGCTTCAGAAATTATACAACATTGACATAGAACATTGGCTTCAGAAATTATACAATACAATTATAAATCCTTTCAAAAATAAGCCCTGGTTTTTGCTCCCTTATTTGAACAGCTTGGACAAAAACATTGCAGAACAAGGTGTCAAACTGTCACAAGATACGCCCGTAACACTGCTTTATGTCAACAGGGGGAGCGGGTTAGTAAAAGTTTCATGGTCCTAGCTATTATACTTTTCGAGATATGCCCTGGACGATTCAAGTATGAAAACAACAAAGGGCAATAACTCAAAATATAGGCTAGGTAGAGTTAAAATTCTTGTGCACTGCACTCCTCCTTAGTGAGATCTATACACCCATGAAGTTTCATGATCCTAGCTATAATACGTTTAGAGATATACTCCGGACAAGATTCAAGTATGAAAAACAACAAAGGGCAATAACTCAAAAAATAAGCCAGGTAGAGTTATGGTTCTTGTGCACTGCACTCCCCCTTGGTGAGATCTATACACCCATGAAGTTTCATGATCCTAGCTATTATACTTTTAGAGATATACTCCGGACAAGATTCAAGTATGAATCAAAGTACTGACAGTACTGTTTGGAAGCAAATTTTTCAAAAATGTAGGCCTGTCCAGGCCCCAGTTTCTCGAAAAAAAAACTTAAGTATATTCTCATGAGAACATGCTCAACATCAAAGGGATACTCTCCAACGTTGAAGGGTATTCCATTGAAGTTCACGTGGATTTCATGCAATTTGAGCACTGTGCTCAGATTTGAGAACATACTTAAGTTTTTTCGAGAAACCGGGGCCAGAAATAGAGCAGTTTGATTAGGTACTTTGATTATCCATTTGAATACCTTGAATACTTTGATTCGTAGAGTATTTTGATTAAGTACTTTGATTATCCAGAATACCTTGCATACTTTGATTTCATGATGGAGTTGTATTTATTTTTAGCACAACTTCATGCATATTAATCGTTTGTGTAAGCTGAATATATTTCATAGTTCAGTAAACTCGACTGACCCATTTACAAGGAAGGCCATTGGACTAATTCTTTGAACCATAATAAAGCAAATTACTACGTCGATCTTTTCTTCTCTTAGAGACATGATTAATTGAATGTTTCATTTTCAGTCACACAATTCAACATCTACACATAACTTCAGACTTACATATTAAATATTCGAATGACTGTTACCTCATTAATCTTTGCTTTTGATAGAACTATTTATAGTGAGGAAGACCGGAAGATGTTGTGTGGTATGCAGAGAATGGTAAAGTGCAGAGACGCATGGCTGCTAAGAGAAGCAAATTTGGAAAATTTGCTTCCAAAAACAACAAAGGGCAATAACTCAAAAAATAAGCCAAGTAGAGTTATGGTTCTTGTGCACTGCACTCCCCCTTGGTGAGATCTATACACCCATGAAGTTTCATGATCCTAGCTATTACACTTTTAGAGATATACTCCGGACAAGATTCAAGTATGAAAAACAACAAAGGGCAATAACTCAAAAAATAAGTTAGGTAGAGTTATGGTTCTTGTGCACTGCACTCCCCCTTGGTGAGATCTATACACCCATGAAGTTTCATGATCCTAGCTATTATACTTTTCGAGATATACTCCGGACAAGATTCAAGTATGAAAAACAACAAAGGGCAATAACTAAAAAAATAAGCCAGGTAGAATTATGGTTCTTGTGCACTGCACTCCCCCTTGGTGAGATCTATACACCCATGAAGTTTCATGATCCTAGCTATTATACTTTTAGAGATATACTCCGGACAAGATTCAAGTATGAAAAACAACAAAGGGCAATAACTCAAAAAATAAGTCAGGTAGAGTTATGGTTCTTGTACACTGCACTCCCCCTTGGTGAGATCTATACACCCATGAAGTTTCATGATCCTAGCTATTATACTCTTAGAGATATACTCCGGACAAGATTCAAGTATGAAAAACAACAAAGGGCAATAACTCAAAAAATAAGTTAGGTAGAGTTATGGTTCTTGTGCACTGCACTCCCCCTTGGTGAGATCTATACACCCATGAAGTTTCATGATCCTAGCTATTATACTTTTAGAGATATACAATGTACTCCGGACAAGATTCAAGTATGAAAAACAACAAAGGGCAATAACTCAAAAAATAAGCCAGGTAGAGTTATGGTTCTTGTACACTGCACTCCCCCTTGGTGAGATCTATACACCCATGAAGTTTCATGATCCTAGCTATTATACTCTTAGAGATATACTCCGGACAAGATTCAAGTATGAAAAACAACAAAGGGCAATAACTCAAAAAATAAGTTAGGTAGAGTTATGGTTCTTGTGCACTGCACTCCCCCTTGGTGAGATCTATACACCCATGAAGTTTCATGATCCTAGCTATTATACTTTTAGAGATATACAATGTACTCCGGACAAGATTCAAGTATGAAAAACAACAAAGGGCAATAACTCAAAAAATAAGCCAGGTAGAGTTATGGTTCTTGTACACTGCACTCCCCCTTGGTGAGATCTATACACCCATGAAGTTTCATGATCCTAGCTATTATACTTTTAGAGATATACTCCGGACAAGATTCAAGTATGAAAAACAACAAAGGGCAATAACTCAAAAAATAAGCCAGGTAGAGTTATGGTTCTTGTACACTGCACTCCCCCTTGGTGAGATCTATACACCCATGAAGTTTCATGATCCTAGCTATTATACTTTTAGAGATATACTCCGGACAAGATTCAAGTATGAAAAACAACAAAGGGCAATAACTCAAAAAATAAGCCAGGTAGAGTTATGGTTCTTATGCACTGCACTCCCCCTTTGTGAGATCTATACACCCATGAAGTTTCATGATCCTAGCTATTATACTTTTAGAGATATACTCCGGACAAGATTCAAGTTTGAAAAACAACAAAGGGCAATAACTCAAAAAATAAGCCAGGTAGAGTTATGGTTCTTGTGCACTGCACTCCGTAATGATGAGAAGAATATAACTGCCAAGTTTAAAGTCAATCGGACTTAAGGTGACAGAGTTATGCTCCGGACAAAGAAGTGGACGCCGCCGGACGCCCGGACGCCCGGACGCCGGACATCACGGGTGATCCCATAATACGTCCCGTCTTTGACGGGCGTATAAAAAACAAGATGTGTTTGTGAAACACAAATGCCCCGGAAATGGCCATGTTTGTTAAATGTTAAGTTTTTGTAGAGTAAAGGGTTGATAAGGGTAAACATATGACCTTGAGGAAGGTCAAATTGCATGGAACAGATAGCTTTGATTGAAAGAAAGTTACATACCAAATTTGAGCTTTGTATCTCAAATACTTTAGGAGAAAAGGCCAATGTTAAGTTTTCATATTAAGTTTTCAGACAGACAGACGTACGGACGGACAGATGGACAGACATGAGTAAAACAATATGCCCCGATCTCTCGATATGGGGGCATAAAAATGCTCATGACTTCCCTGGTTACAAGGTCTGTCTCTATTTCTTCAACTAAATGCTTTCAAAGGGAGTAAACTCATGTTTTGTTTCAAACAGTACCGTCATAGTGATCTTCCTTTCCTCAAAATTTCAACAAATTCATAAAGTTGAACTTCTTTTTTAATTGATATTCAGGATATCTTTCCAAAATCAATACAGTTGTCCTTATGTAATCTGTCATTGAGTTTCTAAAACAATTAAAATGTCCATACCTGTTCAATTTTTTCATCTAGCATTTTAAAGAACTCCAACTGACTACTCGTAATTTTTATATTCGTCTGTTTGCCAGCGAATTCTTTCACATCTTTATTTTTGGAAGGGTTTAATTTATCCTGAAATCAGAAAATTAAACAAATTTGAAATTATATTTGTGAAAAATTATAACCCGGAAATTACTATCTTTAAGGTAGTTCACTCCTAATGAGATTCACACTATGTCAGCATTTTTTGTAAAGACAACATTAATTAACATTTGTTACATATCCAAACCTATTCAGACTATGTCATAAACATTTTGCGGTGGAAGGTACCACCGCAAAATGTTTATGATGTAGCTCAAATAATTGCAAACTTGCATGAATCTTGTTCACTGGGGGTGAACTCGGCCAAAGCGTGGGACGTTTTTTCGCGGTCATAGTATTCCCTCGGTGTTGTTATAAAATATTGTAACTACGGCTTCTATGAAGCCGTAGTTACGAAATTTTATAACAACACAGACGGTTTGTCAATACATATCCGTAAACCCTGTCTATTTTTAGAACAAATTCATTGTTATTAGAAAAACCTATCCAATCAGATCTTTGAGCTCACATTTAAACGCAAAATATCTGTACCTTATGGTAGCAAAAAACGTCCCTCGCTTTGGCCGAGTTCACCACCAGTGTTGTTGGGTTTGACTACCATAATCCATTACCAGACAGTAAAACTTTAGACTGAATCAGTTTGAAAGAAGAAAATGACTTCCATGTTGCAAAACATTGTTTTCTCTTTTTCCACAGTAACTTCTTAACTTTATGAATGCAATTCCTTCATTTTCCACAATGATTTCTCCTAAGCGAACTTGCTGCACAGAAACACTCCTTTCTTTGTTTATCAACATTAACCCTTTCTTGAATGGAATTTTTTTGTACCATTCCAATTTGAAAGCTGCATCAGACGACAAAACAGATGTTGATAAAGAAAGGATTTGTGTACAACATAGCACAGAAATCAGCATGTTCTTCTGTTGTCTCAATGTTTTCCCAAGCCTTTTCTACTGGTGACGTCAAAACCAGGTCTTGTTTGGGAAATGGTAAATATTCTGGCAGACAAAATTGACAGAAAACAATAAAGAACAATGAATTTTATGTCTGTTCTCATAAAATATTTTCAAGAGCTTTAATTCTCTCTTGGGGGAGTGGGCGTAAAAATAGGACAGTTAACCATATCCAAAAACAAGCCTGGGTTTTGACGTCACCAATCGAAAAGGCTCGGGAAAACAATGAGGCATAAGGAGAAAATGCTGATAACAAGCATTTTCCCAATTTCTCTCAATATCTTCTGTGCTATATCTATACTGTGCATACATCCTTTCTTAATAACATCCATTTTGTTGTCTTCCGCAGCATTGGAACAGCCTAATCTATTTCCGACTGGATACATCAAAACCACAGAGGGCCGTTTTATAACTAACAATCTTACAACCATGTACTACCATTGTGTTACTGTCTAAAAAGACATCTTAGAAATAAGATTGGGCCAATCACGTTTCTTATTACAAGTAAAAACAAAAAAATAAGCATTATGTTCAATAGTAAAACAGGACCCTGGTATTGTTTGGGAAAGGGTTAAAGTATTATCCGGAAATTTGGAGTAGCAGGGATTTAAAGCAATGTCTCCAGGATTATCTAAGTTCAATCAATACATAACCACTATATATACACTAAATCCACACCCACTGAACGCTAGGGAAAAGGGTAAGCTACAATTCTGGCAAAAAGTACAAGTTTCATCACCATTAGAGCCCCAATGATTAGGCTAGGCAATCAATAGAAATCCGATCTAGGATTTGATTACACCCACACCAACATTTACAATTCCTAGAATGCTGGTACAAAACAGACAGTCTGTTTCTTAGAAACTGATAGCTATCCCAAGACTGGAACTGCAAACAAGAGGGAGTGAAGGCATTTGAAAATGCAATATTTCATTAATTGTTCATCAAACAAGTTGTGGGTACTCATTAGAATGGTCTCATCAAGACAATTCCAATGAGTACTCACAACATAGAGTTTGGATTTCAAATAACATAAATTTAGAAAGTCTTTACTCTCTTATCTATTGTCCTGCCCAAGACAGTTCTCATTGTGGTTTGATATGGGGCTGGTTGAATTTATAAACAAGTTGAATGTACCCTAAAGCCTGTACTGGGAATAAACAATGATAAATGCATTGGTTAGCAAAGGGACTAACTTACATCTCCCTTTTGCAACTGACCAAAAGTGTTTGTAACACACCAATGCTCTTTTAACAGAAATCAATTTTTGCAATATGACCTTGACATTTGAAGTAACTTGACCTTGCCTGAAGACCTTGGTGTCTTGGGAAATGTCTTGTCACAAGCAATTCTTATATCATATCTCTTAAAGGCAGAAGCCCTTATCATTCTAGGTCCAATATTGATTTCTCAGGGTCAATAATGAAACATGGATTTTCGGTACAACCATTGTAAAGGAGACTAAATAAACCTGTTCTGTTGAAAGTGGTGCATAACAGAATACAAACAAATCCTCACTTATCAACAAAAACCCCATGTCTGCAGCCATAGAAAAGCAGCCATATTACTATTTCCAAGAAAACCAAATTTTGAAATAGAGCACAGGTTCCTAAAATTGCATAAAATGTTTTGGTAAGAAATGTATATCTAAGACATCACAAATACAATATCCCAGAAAATATTGTCTGGAAAATCTCTACGGCAACAATAAATCTGTCAAACTGTCTGATATTAAAGGAGACTCTTCTTTCATCCTTATCTATTTTGTAAATTGTATTTCAGAATTCAATAAAACCCAGTGTAACGATATTCCACATATTTACAGCATAATGAATCCTTCAACTTAAATTCCACAAATTCGAGTGAGGCTCTGCTATTTATATTTTAGAATAAATTTCAATTTATTTGCATGGGCTTTCAACATGTTTCTTCTTGTATGAACAATGTTTCAATAAACCACAGCTTATTGTTGTCAGAAATTATGTAATCAACTGGACAAAAAATTGATTGGGATTTAATGTTGATAAAAGATTGATTGTCGTTTACATATTGATGCCCCTTTTAACTACTATGGTCATATTGCGCAGCTGGAGCACCTAACCATGGATTTCTGGTGTTTCTCTCACCAGTACCATCAAAATATCCAAACCCAGGCCGAGTCTCCATCAGCTCACTCACATTGATGATTCACACCCATACGTGAGAAACAAAGACTTTTGTCAAATGTCAGAATGGACATTGGCCAAGCCCCTGTTCCAACTCATGATCACTGGATTGACAGACCCTGACTTTACTGATTGAGCTATTGGGGCTCAGCAACTTGATAAAAGAAACAGAGCAACAGACAACAGGGGTTAAGACATTCTTAATTTGTTATTTGTTAAATCCAGACCATAATGAGACAATTCCAATGATTACCCAAAACATACAGTTTGATCAAAAATCAATCATATTTTGCCTATCAAAGTGCCTATACCGCCTCTTGTGTAAAGTTCTGAAGAAATGATAAATACAGTGTTGCTATCTTTATTAAAATATCAAAAGAATGACCTGGTATCTATGTGGAAATAACCCTGGTAACCTTTGATCTGAAAATCCATATGTACAGATAACAAGAGTGCCTGAAAGGCACTGATATCGCTCACCTGAGTTCTTCCTGTATTTGATTGTTTACGATATACAAAATATATAAGTCGTATCAAATTATTTTTAATAAAGTTTCATAATTTCCAATGAATGCAATGAAGTCACATTAGTATTCAATCATATTGCATGTAGTAACATCTTTAATATTGAATATCATGTGCTGTTCCAGTTTGATTTTTATAACCAAGATTTAACTTTTACAATTAAATTTTGAAACATCAGAATGATACATTACAAGCATTAATTTGCCTAATATGATAAGCCCCTCCTTGCCTCATCAACATTTATTAACCTATCAAAAAATTACAACCAAGTGTTTGAAAAGAGTAACTCAATGAGCATTTTGCTATACTTGGTTTAAATTGGCCCCATAATTGATTTTTGAAGAATTTCTTTATGATTTTTTGAAGTCTGATAAGCCCTACCCTGCCACACTCAATTTTTTTTAACAAATCAAAAATTCACAAACAATACTATTGTTAAAAAGAGTCACTCAAGCAACATCCCTGGTACAAATTGTCCCAACAGTTTATTTTTCTTATCATTTCTCCTAGTCGAATAAGTCCCACCCTACCATGTCCATATTTTTTACCAATCAGAAATTTGTAAAAAAAAATAATAATAAAAAGGAGTACTTAAGGAACATTCTTGGATTTGGTATAATTTGGTCCAACAGTTAAGGAGAAGAAAATTTAAGGAAAAGAATTGTTTAATGATTTCTCCAAGTCTGATAAGCCCCGCTCTGCCACGCCTACATTTTTTGACAAATAAAAAAAACTCATGAACACACATTAAAAACAGTCACTCAAGAAACAGATCTGCCAAGTTTGGTTCAAATTTGACCAATGGTTGGTCTTTTAAAGATTTTTTTCATGATTTCTCTAAGTCTGATAAGCCCCGCCCTGCCACGCCAACATTTTTTGATGAATCAAAAATTTGAAAACAAGTTTTGCAAAGGGTCACCCAAGGAACATGTCCGCCAAGTTTAGTAAAAATCGACTCATTGGTCAAGGAAAAGAAGATTTTTGAAGAATTACTTAACAATTTCTCTAAGTCTGATAAGCCCCGCCCTGCCATGCCCTCATTTTTTGACGAATCAAAAATTTTCTCAACACACAGTGAAGACAGTCACTCAAGAAACATTCCAGCCAATATTGGAACAAATTGGATCAACATTTGATTTTTAAAGAATTATTTAACAATTTCTCAAATTCTGATAAGCCCCACCCTGCCACGCCCACATTTTTTGACAAATCAAAAATTTGAAAACAACTTTTGACAAGAGGACCATGATGGTCCTATATCGCTCACCTGAACCAAAATGATATAAGCAACACTTTTCTTCAATTCAAAAAATATTTATGACTCTAAGACTGAAAACGAACTTATGGTCAATAACATTGTGAAAATCGAACTCATCCAAGATTTCATCGTGCCCAACATTGTGTCCAAGATTTGTCTTGTTTGATAAATAATTGTAGATTCTGGAGTATAAACAAGGTCGAAAAAAGCCGAAAACAGCAATTTTGTCAAATTCAAGGGCACTCTCGACTTTCTGGTCAGATCAGGCTGAAAATCAAACTCATCCGAGATCTTATGATATCCAACATTGTGTCCAAGATTTGTCTTGATTGGTCAATGATTGTAGATTCTAGAGTGTAAACAAGGTCTAAAGCAGTCGAAATCGGCAATTTGATCAAATTTAAGGGCACATAACTCTCATCTTTCTGGTCAGATCAGACTGAAAATCAAACTCATATGAGATCTTATAGTCTCCAACCTTGTGTCCAAGTTTTGGATTGATTGATCAATAATTGTAGATTCTAGAGTGTAAACATCGTCGAAAACAGCCAAAAATGACAATTTTGTCAAATTCAAGGGCAAGTAACTCTCGACTTTCTGATCAGATCAGACTGAAAATAATACTCATCCGGGATCTCATGGTCCCAAACATTGTGTCAAAGTTTTGTCTTGATTGATGAATAATTGTAGATTCTAGAGTGTAAACAAGGTCAAAAACAGCCGAAAATGGCAATTTTGTCAAATTCAAGGGCACATAACTCTCGTCTTTCTGGTCAGATCATACTGAAAATCAAACTCATCCGAGATCTTATGGTCTACAATGTTATGTCCAAGATTTGTCTTGATTGATCAATAATTGTAGATGCTAGAGTGTAAACAATGTCAAAACTAAGTATTTTTCGCATTCAAGGGCAGATAACTCCTGACTTTCTGGTTAGATCTGACCCATAATCGAACTCATCCGAGATCTTATGGCCATACATGTTTTGACCAAGTTTGGTCAAGATTGGCTTATATTTATAGATGCTAGAGTGTAAACACGAAATTGTGGACGGACGGACGGACGGACGGACAGACAGACGGACAGACAGACAGACGGACGACAGACAAAAAGTGACCACAATAGCTCACCTTGAGCACTTCGTGCTCAGGTGAGCTAAAAAGGGTTGCCCAAGGAACATTTCTGTCAATTTTGGTAAAAATTGACTGAATTGTTAAGGAGAAGAAGATTTTTGAAGAATTATTTAACAATTTCTCTAAGTCTGATAAGCCCCGCCCTGCCACGCCCACATTTTCTCACGAATCAAAACTTTGAAAACAAGTTTTGAAAAGGGTCACCCAAGGAACATTTCTACCAACTTTGGTAGAAATTGACTCAATGGTTAAGGAGAAGAAGATTTTTGAAGAATTATTTAACAATTTCTCTAAGTCTGATAAGCCCCGCCCTGCCACGCCCACATTTTTTGACGAATAAAAAATTTGAAAACAAGTTTTGAAAAGGGTCACCCAAGGAACATTTCTGCCAATTTTGGTAGAAATTGACTCAATGGTTCAGGAGAAGAAGATTTATGAAGAATTATTTAGCAATTTCTCTAAGTCTGATAAGCCCCGCCCTGCCATGCCCACATTTTTTGACGAATCAAAAATTTGAAAACAAGTTTTGAAAAGGGTCACCCAGGGAACATTCCTGCCAAGTTTAGTTAGGATTGGCCCCGTGGTTAAGGAGGAGAAGATGTTTAAAGAAATTGTTGACGACTTCCAACGCACGACGCACAACGCACGACGGACACAGGGTGATCACAAAAGCTCACCTTGAGCATGTTGCTCAGGTGAGCTAAAAATGGTGCAGTGGTAACAAAAAGAAAATACCACATTGGGTTTGCTGTGCTCCAATCTTCGATTTGACGCTAGCTATTGAGTTGGACATACAATTCCACATAATCAAACCCATGAATCATTGATGTAACACCAAATTGTAGAAAGTTTGCAGCCTTCTCTAGACAATTAAAGCCTAACCCTATTTGTCTGTGACATTAATGGCTTATAATCAGCCACAACAGACAATTTATACAGACCAAGTATAAATAGTGGAAAAATAACTTTATTATCTGTCTACAGAACAAACCAATTAGAATCTTGTTAGGATATTTTGTTGATTTTAGGGGCAGCCATTCATAAGTTAGTGAATTTATATACTGGAATGGACATTGAGAGCGACATATTTCAATTTCAAGTGAAGGAAATTTTACATTTTGGGGGTCTTTCTGAGTAGAAAATATTGTGAGAAATAGAGAAATTGCTTCTCACAAGCAATTTCTTCATTTTTCACTATATTTTCTAAAGCATTTATCTTCAGAATAACTGAGAAAAGTTAGAAGCCTTCTCTAGACAATTAAAGCCTAACCTATTAGTCTGTGACATTAATGGCTTATAATCAGCTACAACAGACAATTTATACAGACCAAGTATAAATAGTGGAAAAATAACTTTATTATCTGTCTACAGAACAAACCAATTAGAATCTTGTTAGGATTTTTTGTTGGTTTTAGGGACAAGCCATTCATAAGTTAGTGAATTAATTATACTGAAATGGACATTGAGAGCGACATATTTCAATTTCAAGTGAAGGAAATTTTTTTACATTTTTGGGTCTTTCTGAGTAGAAAATATTGTGAGAAATGAGGAAATTGCTTGTCACAAGCAATTTCTTCATTTTCACTATATTTTCTAAAGCATTTATCTTCAGAATAACTGAGAAAAGTTTGAAGCCTTCTCTAGACAATTAAAGCCTAACCCTATTTGTCTGTGACATTAATGGCTTATAATCAGCTACAACAGACAATTTATACAGACCAAGTATAAATAGCGGAAAAATAACTTTATTATCTGTCTACACAACAAACCAATTAGAATCTTGTTAGGATGTTTTGTTGGTTTTAGGGGCGGGCATTGGTAGCTTAGTTAGACAATTTATACAGACCAAGTGTAAATAGTGGAAAAATAACTTTATTATCTGTCTATACAACAAACCAATTAGAACTTTGTTAGGATGTTTTGTTGGTTTTTAAGTGGCGGGCATTGGTAGCTTAGTAAAATATATTTACTGGATTGGACATTCAGAGCGACATACAACACAGCTCGCATATGCAAATTTGAACGCTTGTTAGGATGTTTTGTTACATTATTACCACTATATTTTCTAAAGCATTTATCTTCAGAATAACTGAGAAAAGTTAGAAGCCTACTCTAGACAATTAAAGCCTAACCCTATTTGTCTGTGACGTTAATGGCTTATAATCAGCCACAACAGACAATTTATACAGACCAAGTAAAAATAGCGGAAAAATAACTTTATTCTCTGTCTATACAACAAACCAATTAGAATCTTGTTAGGATGTTTTGTTGGTTTTAGGGGCGGGCATTGGTAGCTTAGTCAGACAATTTATACAGACCAAGTATAAATAGCGGAAAAATAACTTTATTATCTGTCTATACAACAAACCAATTAGAATCTTGTTAGGATGTTTTGTTGGTTTTAGGGGCGGGCATTGGTAGCTTAGTCAGACAATTTGTACAGACCAAGTATGAATAGCGGAAAAATAACTTTATTATCTGTCTATACAACAAACCAATTAGAATCTTGTTAGGATGTTTGTGGGTTTTAAAAAGAACACAACGTGAGTTACATTACAGGGGTAGACATTGGTGGTTAGTAAATGTAATTTCTGGAATGGGCACTAAGAGGGACGTGCAACACAGCTCGCCTGTAAGAAAGCTTGTAACACAAAAGGTCAAACTCAAAGGTCAAGGTCGTAGGTCATGGCCAAAATTGATAGGTCTTGGCAGGAGACATATATATGTGCCAAATATAAAGGCTTCATCTTTAAGGGTGTAGATATAAGATCAGGTAAATGTTTTTGGAAATTAAGTCATACCCCAAGGCCAATGTCACAAGGTCTTGGTTGCTTGTGAAATGTTTTTGCACAGGTATCAATGTGAGAATTATGAAGGCTCTATATTACATAAATCTCTTAAAAGTTCTGTAAGATATGGGATAGACAAAAGTTTTTGTCGCAGCCGACAACAGTAGGGCTGTGACAGTAGCTCAACCTACATAAAGTCTTGACTCACTTTTAAAAGACAAAGAAAGCCTACCTGATTAAGTGGACACTCTACATCAATGGTTAAAGTTTGTTGTGAAGATCCATTTATAGTTTGTAACACAGGAGGTTTTAAACTATTACACTGATTACTAGAACTCCGTGTTGGAGAAAGTTTATTGTCATTTGGCACTTTGATTTCTGTTTTCTTTGGGTCTTTGTTCTCTTTCTTTTCTCCTGAAAGTAGAAATGTATTTGAATGATTCATCACTTAAATAATAGTAAACAACGCAAACCACAATACATGCATGCAATATTCTTTTATAGTTATAAAGAAATCTCCCAGTCTATTAATGGTTAGACCTCCAGTCTAAAAGAAATGAAGTCACTTCCTGTAGATTTAACTAGAAATCTATCACTGAAGGTGATAAAAATACCCCCGCCACCACTTTTGTTCGGACAAGCATTTTTGTTGAATCAAGAGCCATAAGTCAGATATTGTCAATCCGATTTTCTTGAAATTTGGTCAAATCAGGGGCCATAACTCAGAAAGTAATGGTCAGATTTTCGTGAAATTTACGTCTTTCACATTTACAGGTCCTAATGCACACTTGTGCCAAGTATGAAGCAAATCAGTCAGTAACTGTAGGAGGAGTTATCCGGACAAGCATTTTTTGTGAAATAAGGGTCCATAACTCAGAAAGTAATGGCCAGATTTTCGTGAAATTTGCGTCTTGCACATCTACAGGTCCTAATGCACACCTGTGCCAAGTATGAAGCAAATCGGACAGTAACTGTATGAGGAGTTGTCCGGACAAGCATTTTTGGGTCAAATCAGGGGCCATAACTCCGAAAGTTATGGTCGAATTTTCGTGAAATTTGCGTCTTGCACATCTACAGGTCCTAATGCACACCTGTGCCAAGTATGAAGCAAATCAGACAATAATTGTAGGAGGAGTTGTCCGGACAAGCATTTTTTGGTCAAATCAGGGGCCATAACTCAGAAAGTAATGGTCGGATTTTCGTGAAATTTG
Source organism: Fragum sueziense (assembly GCA_963680895.1). Lineage (NCBI taxonomy): Eukaryota > Metazoa > Mollusca > Bivalvia > Cardiida > Cardiidae > Fragum > Fragum sueziense. Next base: position 66,883 of record CAVMGG010000481.1, read on the forward strand.
TGTCTTGCACATCTACAGGTCCTAATGCACACCTGTGCCAAGTATGAAGCAAATCAGACAGTAACTGTAGGAGGAGTTGTCCGGACAAGCATTTTTGGATCAAATCAGGGGCCATAACTCAAAAAGTAATGGTCGGATTTTCGTGAAATTTGCGTCTTGCACATCTACAGGTCCTAATGCACACCTGTGCCAAGTATGAAGCAAATCGGACAGTAACTGTAGGAGGAGTTGTCCGGACAAGCATTTTTTGGTCAAATCAGGGGCCATAACTCAAAAAGTATCGGTCGGATTTTCGTGAAATTTGCGTCTTGCACATCTACAGGTCCTAATGCACACACCTGTACAAAGTATGAAGCAAATCGGACAGTAACTGTAGGAGGAGTTGTCCGGACAAGCATTTTTGGATCAAATCAGGGGCCATAACTCAGAAAGTAATGGTCAGATTTTCGTGAAATTTGTGTCTTGCACATCTACAGGTCCGAATGCACACCTGTGCCAAGTATGAAGCAAATCGGACAGTAACTGTAGGAGGAGTTGTCCGGACAAGCATTTTTGGGTCAAATCAGGGGCCATAACTCAAAAAGTATCGGTCCGATTTCCTTGAAATTTGTGTCTTGCACATCTACAGGTCACAATGAACACTTGTGCCAAGTATGAACTAAATCGGTCCACAAGTGTAGGAGGAGTTGTCCGGACAAAGTTTTGGAGACAGACCAACCATCCAACCAACCAACCAACCATCCAACCAACCAACCAACCAACCACTGGACCGACAGGCTGATTCCAGTATACCCCCTTCAAACTTCGTTTGCGGGGGTATAAATATTGGAGTAAATATAAATTTCTCAAAATTTCCAATGATGTTTGTGATCAGAAAATATTGGGGCTTACTGAGAAGACCAAGTAAGACAACACTTCACACTTGGAAGATTGCTTTTTATACGCCGCCGGAGGCGGACGTATATTGGCGTCATCTTCTCCGTCTGTCCGTCCGTCCATCCGTCCGTCCGTACGTACGTACGTCCACTTTTCTTGTCAACGCAACTCCTCCTAAGTTTCTGGCTGGATCTTCTTGAAACTTGGTCAATGTTATCACCTCAATTGGTAGATGTGCATGAAGGAAGGATTTTATGGTTCGTTGATTTTTGCCTGAGTTATGCCCCTTAAAAACTTAGTCTCTTGGGCTTATTGAAATTGCAGCCTTGTCAACGCAACTCCTCCTAAGTTTCTGGCTGGATCTTCTTGAAACTTGGTCAATGTTATCACCTCAATTGGTAGATGTGCATGAAGGAAGGATTTTATGGTTCGTCGATTTTTGCCTGAGTTACGCCCCTTAAAAACTTAGTCTCTGGGGCTTATTGAAATTGCAGGCTTGTCAACGCAACTCCTCCTAAGTTTCTGGCTGGATCTTCTTGAAACTTGGTCAATGTTATCACCTCAATTGGTAGATGTGCATGAAGGAAGGATTTTATGGTTCGTCGATTTTTGCCTGAGTTACGCCCCTTAAAAACTTAGTCTCTGGGGCTTATTGAAATTGCAGGCTTGTCAACACAACTCCTCCTAAGTTTCTGACTGGATCTTAATGAAACTTGGTCAATGTTATCACCTCAATTGGTAGATGTGCATGAAGGAAGGATTTTATGGTTCGTTGATTTTTGCCTGAGTTATGCCCCTTAAAAACTTAGTCTCTGGGGCTTATTGAAATTGCAGCCTTGTCAACACAACTCCTCCTAAGTTTCTGGCTGGATCTTAATGAAACTTGGTGGATGTTATCACCTCAATTGGTAGATGTGCATGAAGGAAGGATTTCATGGTTCATTGATTTTTGCCAGAATTATGCCCCCTTCAATCTTAGTCTCTGGGGCTTAATGATATTTCAGCCTCGTGAATGCAATTCCTTCCAGGTTTTTCACTGGATATTTATAAAAACCTTTTTGTGAACACAATTTTTTAAAGGTTTTTCAGTGAATATTTATAAATCCTTGTCAATGTCATTTTTTTGTCTCAAGTTTTATAAGTGGCGGCGTATATTGTGACGATGGCACTCTTGTTTAGATATTCCATTAGCAGTCAATAATAATTATTGATGGTAAAAGTGATGATAATTCTTGATTTTTGAAAATGTTGATTGAGATAAACGTCCTTGCCCAGCATGGTACAGAAAAGGACAGTTGACGACATAATACTGATAATTCGGAGATTATCATGATGCTAACAAATGAAGTGACAAGTTCTTTAAACATTAGAAATCCCGAGCAAATGTTGAGTTGAAGTGTCAATAAGAAAAGTTCAGCTTAGGGACTTTTATACAACAAACACAAATTCAGACAATGGATCAATCAGACCAGACAAAAAAGTATGTTTAACTTCATGTTTAACCCTTTCTCAAACGACAACATTTTAGGGTGATCCACTTAAAAAAAACTGTCACAAAAGACAAAATGGGTGTTATTAAAGGTAGGATTTGTGTAAATAATGGCACAGAAAATATAGAGACAAAAGGAGAAACTGCTGTTTATCAGCAGCTTCTTCTTTTGTCTCAATGTTTTCCAGAGTCTTTTCTTTTAGGGATGTCAAAACCAGGGGCCCGTATTACTAACGGTCATACGTTTGATTTTTGCATAATTACTAGTAACAACAGCCCTGATTGGCTCAGTCGGATTTCTTGTGCAATCAGATGTCTTCAATGTTACACAGTTTACACAAAAACTTGATCGTAAGATGTTTAGTAATAAGGGGCCCAGGTTTTGTTTGGGAAAGGGTTAACTTCATGTCTAATGAGACAGCTGACAGACTAGATGATCTGTTTTACAAGCAATGATTGAAAGTTTACAGACACAGATCAATTTCTGTACAACAAACTTTTTGTCACTTTTCAACAAAAACCTCATAACTGCAGCTTAAATTAAGCTATAGTTACAAGATTTTTTTTCAAAAGCATTGATTTTGACCATTTTTATACAATGAATTATTTGCCATCGTGGTTTTCCGAAGCTTTGAGGTTTCATTCCTTTTGCAAAGTTGGTCTAAATTAGAAAGATGGGGCAGATGACAGATTTAGTTCAAAATCACCAATTTGACACGAAATTTCAGGTACCATCATTTTGTCAGCTCTATTTTACCATTTTTAACCCAAACGGTGACGCCTTTTGACACCCCAAAAGATAAAGGCTTTGGAAATCATTGTAGAAAATTTATAAAGCGCTTGTGACAAGCATTTTCACAATGTTTTCTACATAGAAAGACAGAAAAGTGTAAAATTGCATTCATTTGAAATTGTCATCTGCAACAACTTGGACAAATCTAAAATTTTGTAGCTTGGAAATGGGTTAAGAAACAAAATGTCACCTCCATACACAGTGACAATTTGTGCCCAACAGATTAAGTAATTCTTTACATCTGTTTTTTCTGTCATTTATATAACATATTTCATTCTTTTCCAAATACATTTCTAAAAGACCTTACTTGAAGTCTAATTTGGAAACAGTTCCAGATGTCAAATATATGTAGATTTCAATAATAGAATAATATTAAAACATGTACAATTATTTAGAAAACATACAATTCCAATGACCCAATTCCAAAGACCAAAGACCAAACTTCTCTGCCAATTGTATTTGACATTACTCAACCCTGACATAGTGATTCTTGTTTTGGGAGACGATTCATATATTTCATGTCCAAAAATCTTTCCTAAAGCCATTATTTGTGTGTAATAATTGCTTTACACAGTAGGGGATTCACTTTTCTCCAGTTTGTTTTATATCTAGGTTTCATTAACCCAGCGAACTGATTACATTAATGTATGCAACCCATCATTAGCACTAAAGAGCCAGAGGCTAAGTTTGAAAAGTGCCAGTAATTCCTAAACTTTATTACATTTCTATTCCACATACTATCACAAACATTTTGAACAGTTTAGAATTTTGAATTAATGCATCATTATGGAAATATTTGACAAAAATGTTCAAAATTACCTCCCTTGTATATGAATATAGAGTAAAACAATATTTCTAAATTATTTTCTTCTTAAAGCATAATCTTAAAATCTGGCACGGTAAATCAACTTGTGTGAAGGGAATTTGATGCATTTTGTATGGCTACAAAGCGGTGTTTTTAATGATGAGTTGTCTAACCTAATTTCTAGTTAACTAATGAATGACATCAGTCAGCCTTGGCATATGGATATTCTACTTTCAAGAAACAAGATTACTTATACTATAACATGTTATATTAAGGAGCCATGATTGTTAATTGTAGTATCAAAGTATGAAAGTCGTGTTTGTGAAACATAAATGCCCTCCAAAAGGCCACTATTAAGTTTTCACAGTTTCGGATTGACAGGCAGATGGACGGATGGACAGACAGATGGACAGACAGACAATAGTAAAACAATATGCGCCTGATCTTCCCATAATCATAAGGGCACAAAAATCAACTCCATTCACTGTTTGTGTAAGATTCTATTGACCTAGTGATCTGATTGCATTAACCTAATTTCTCTAATGAATGACACCAGTCAGCCTTGATTCTAATTCTTGGACAGAGAGAGTTGAATGACCATTAAATGACCTCCTCCAAAGCCTTAGTGATAGATGGGGGGCATTATTGGAGTTAAGACAAATACTTTGGATGTAAGAGTTCTTCTTGTTTTTCCGATGAGTTATCTATATCTTTGTTTCTACACACAATTCAAATAGCATTACAGTAAAGTAATTTGTTTTTAGATATGGAGCATGCTTCATTCCTCTCCATCTCACACTACCCCACCCCGCATGGGTGGATCTAGAGGGGGGGTGGGAGGTCCGGACCCCCCCTGACATTGACCGAAAATTAAATTTTGACTATATGAATTTATTGTAACATTACATATTTATTACATTTTAAGCCATAATTTGGGCTTGGACCCCCCCCCCCCCCCCCTGGAAAAAAATCTTGGGCTTGGACTCCCCCCTGGAAAAAAATCCAGGATCCGCCCTTGCCCCGGATTCTCTTTCATAAACAAAAGAAATCATTCAATTGGTTTCTCAATTAGTTATACAATTGTAATACGAAAGTTGACAAATTTTTTGCTCCAATGTAGGCTTCAGAGGATATGGGACTGTTTATATGCAAAGCCAACCCTGGCATCCTTAGCTATAATGAGTGGTTCTGTAACGTGCTTGTGTGGCATATATAAACACCATAACATTATTGAAACCATTTTCAAATCTCATCTGAGACACATTTAAGATCAGCATGGGACAAAATCGCAAACCTCGAAATCACAAATCCTGAAACTGTGCTTACCAATCATCGAATGTGGAATTTTTTTTAATATGTTATAAACTACATCAACAATTCACTGACCAAAAAGAATTTCACTACTAAAAAATACAATAATTGGCACCAATAAAACATTCTGCTCAGCGATATTTGTTTTAAATTTTTGATCAGCATCATTTCTAAAAGTCAAGTGATAATATCTAAATGACATTCCACATGATAATTGTTAAGTTTTAACCCATTACCAAATCATAAATTGTGATGCTTTCTGATGCCCTCACAAGATAAATTAAGTCTCTGGAATATCAAAAGGTGGCAATTCAAAAACCATTCAAGAAAGTGTTGAATAATAATTGCATCTTGTAAAAAAAAGAAAATATAGGAAAATAAAAACAAGAGGCCCATGATGGTCCTATATCGCTCACCTGAACCAAAATGATATGAGCAACACTTTTGTTCAATTCAATTAGTATTTATGACTTTAAGACTGAGAACTATGGGGCAGAATCAACGCCAAAATTATATACATGTAATTTTGTAACATGTTCAATTGTCAATTGTATTTTTTGTATTGTAAAATGCTAACTATATATTTTACAATGTGTAAACTTACATATTGTGAAATGTAGAGTGATCAATTAACACTTTGTTAGCTGTAATATAGTGAATTTACACTTGAACATTTGACAACGTGTAATATGAAGACTTGACAATTTACCCTTTTACTATTCTACGCTTATCAAATGCATCTTACACATTATTCAATACATCAAATGACAATTCGACATTTTACAAGATTACATTTCAATAGTTGACAATTTGGAACAAACCTTACTAATCAATATTCATGATTAAAAGTAGGTGTGGTTAGCGGGAAAAGCCGATAGTTGTCGAGCTTTAATTAGTAGCGTTCGTGGTTATACATGACGTCACACCATCTGGGCCCATTAACCCATTACCACACAGTGACTCTTTTGACTCCCCAAGAGATAAAGGCTTTGGAAAACATCGTGGAAAATGAAGAAATTGCTTGTGACAAGCAATTTCTTCATTTCCCACAATGTTTTCTATGTAAAAAGACCGAAAAATGTGAAATTTCATTCACTTGAAATTGTCGTCTGCAGGATCTTTCAATTCAGATCACGCTAAAATTTATCGTTTGGTATAGCGGACGAGAATTGACCTGGCAGAGCATTCCATTCGATTTGCATGGGCTGCTCTGCCAGGTCATTCCTCGTGAGGTATAATGGGTTAAATAGACGAATATACATGTATAATACGAATGAGTCACATGAATGAGAGTGGGGGGCATAGTTTGACCTACTCTCCATGCCGAGGTCTATTGATTAAACCATCAAATATGTATTCTATCGAAATGGAATGTAGGGAGAATGCGCTCTGTTCGTAAGAGAGTAAGTTTGGCCTGGTTGGGCTTTCCTATTTGATATACACGTAGGTTTAAAATGACTTAAAAACATTAGGAGAAAAGAATTGTGAAACCTGCCGTTAGAGGGATGCTGCTGTTGCTGCTGATGATGATTATGATAATGATTAGAACAGTCCTATTGTATTTGGACAGTTTATGTTTAGTACATGTTTTCTGGAGCAAGATCTTTGGAAGCTATCGGGTACCCAAGATTTTATTATCATGCTTCTCCTTTTGTCTCAAGATTTTATATACTATATATTAGGCCGCTATGTACACACACAAGGGTGGATCCAGGATTTTTTTTCAGGGGGTCCAAGCCCAAATGCCGGGGGTGAGAGGGAGGGTGTCCACGCCCAAATGATCACTTAAAATGTGTTAAAACATATATAACGTTATATTGACGCTTTATAGTCAACATTCAATTTTCGGCTGATTCCAGGGGGGGGGGGGGGGGGGGTCCGGACATCCCGACCCCCTCTAGATCCGCCCTTGCACACACAAAAATCATACTTTCAAGATGCCCATTCTGTTGTCTGCGAGAGCTTCCAAATTGAATCAGGTGCCGTTTAGGAAAGGGTTAAGCCGCTGTCCAGATCGCGCATCTGAGATTTTATTATCATGCTTCTTTTGACCAAGTGATCAAGATTGGCTAGTTTTAGTGGACGATAATACAGAGTGTAAACACCATACATTTGGCTACTAGTAATCAATTTTTAGAGTAAGATAAAATAAACGTTCTGCAAGGGCGGATCCGGGATTTTTTCTGGGGGGGGGGGGGGGGGGGGGGGGCAAGCCCAAGATTTTTTTCCAAGGGGGGGATGTTCAAGCTCAAATTATACCTTAAAATGTAATAAATATGTAACGTAACACTAAATTTATATACTCAAAATTTATTTTTTGGCCAATGCTAGGAGGGGGCGGACCCCCCCCCCCCCCCCCCCCGACCCCCATCTAGATTCGCATATGGTTCTAGATTGAGAAAAGTAGCTTAGGAGTACTGTAGGCCTAAAAGGTTTCAGTCCTAGTAAGCATGAGCATCCCTCGCAGACAGACTAGGACTGATACTTTTCGCAGCTCATAAATGGCCCTTTTTAGCGTGATG
>CAVMGG010000482.1:0-12500 GCA_963680895.1 Fragum sueziense
CTGACTGACTGACTGACTGACTGACCTTATGACTGCTGAATGACCTAATGACGGACTGGCTGACCCACAGACTGACAGAATGACCTACTGACTGACTGGCTGACCTACTGGCAGACTGACTGACTGACTGACTGACTGACTGACTGACTGACTGACTGACTGACTGACTGACTGACTGACTGACTGACTGACTGACTGACTGACTGACTGACTGACTGACTGACTGACTGACTGACTGACTGACTGACTGACTGACTGACTGAGTAGCTGACTGAGTAGCTGACTAACTGACTAACTGACTGACTGACTGACTGACTAACTGACTGACTGACTGACTGACTGACTGACTGACTGACTGACTGACTGACTGACTGACTGACCGACCGACCGACCGACCGACCAACCGACCGACCGACCGACCGACCGACCGACCGACCGACCCGACCCGACCCGACCCGACCCGACCCGACCCGACCCGACCCGACCCGACCCGACCCGACCCGACCCGACCCGACCGACCTACCGACCGACCGACCGACCGACCGACCGACCGACTGACCCACCCACAGACCGACCCACCCACAGACCGACCCACCCACCGACAGACTGACTGACTCAGTGACTGACCCACCCACCGACAGACTGACTGACTCAGTGACTGACTGACTGGCTCAGTGAATGACAGGCTGAGCAACTGACTGACCTACTGAGTGACTGGCTGACTGACAGACTTGATGACCTAAAGACAGACTGACTGACCCACTGAATGACAAATTGACCTACTGACTGACTGGCTGATCTACTGACTGACTGACTGATCTCTTGACCTGCTAACTGGTTGACCTACTGACTGACTGACTGGCTGACCTACTGACTGACTGAGTGACTAGCTGTCTGACAGACTGAGTGACTAGCTGTCTGACTGACTGACTGGGTGACTAGCTGTCTGACAGACTGAGTGACTAGCTGTCTTACAGTCTGAGTGATTAGCTGACTGACCAACTAACTGACTGACTTACAGATTGGCTGACCTAGTGACTGCTGAATGACCTAATGACGGACTGGCGGACCCACTGACTGACAGAATGACCTACTGACTGACTGGCTGACCTACTGGCAGACTGACTAACTGACTGACTGATCGATCGACCAAATGACTGACCTACTGAAAGACCTACTGACAGACTGACCTACTGACTGAGAGACAGACTGACTGACCTACTGACTGAATGACTGACTGACTCACAGACTGACTCACTGACTGTGACTGACTCACTGACTGACTCACTGACTGTGACTGACTCACTTACTGTGACTGACTCACTGACTGTGACTGACTGACTGATTTACTGACTGACTGACTGGCTGACATACTGACTGACTGAGTGAGTAGATGTCTGACAGACTGAGTGACTAGCTGTCTGACAGACTGAGTGACTGACTGACCGACCGACGGTAAGACCGACTGACTGACCAACCTACTGAGTGACTAGCTGTCTGACAGACTGAGTGACTAGCTGACTAACTAGCTGACTAGCTGACTGACTAGCTGACTGACTGACTGACTGACTGACTGACTGACCTTATGACTGCTGAATGACCTAATGACGGACTGGCTGACCCACAGACTGACAGAATGACCTACTGACTGACTGGCTGACCTACTGGCAGACTGACTGACTGACTGACTGACTGACTGACTGACTGACTGACTGACTGACTGACTGACTGACTGACTGACTGACTGACTGACTGACTGACTGACTGACTGACTGACTGACTGACTGACTGACTGACTGACTGAGTAGCTGACTAACTGACTAACTGACTGACTGACTGACTGACTAACTGACTGACTGACTGACTGACTGACTGACTGACTGACTGACTGACTGACTGACCGACTGACTGACCGACCGACCGACCGACGACCGACCGACCGACCGACCGACCGACGACCGACCGACTGACCCACCCACAGACCGACCCCACCCACAGACCGACCCACCCACCGACAGACTGACTGACTCAGTGACTGACCCACCCACCGACAGACTGACTGACTCAGTGACTGACTGACTGGCTCAGTGAATGACAGGCTGAGCAACTGACTGACCTACTGAGTGACTGGCTGACTGACAGACTTGATGACCTAAAGACAGACTGACTGGACCCACTGAATGACAAATTGACCTACTGACTGACTGGCTGATCTACTGACTGACTGACTGATCTCTTGACCTGCTAACTGGTTGACCTACTGACTGACTGACTGGCTGACCTACTGACTGACTGAGTGACTAGCTGTCTGACAGACTGAGTGACTAGCTGTCTGACTGACTGACTGGGTGACTAGCTGTCTGACAGGACTGAGTGACTAGCTGTCTTACATTCTGAGTGATTAGCTGACTGACCAACTAACTGACTGACTTACAGATTGGCTGACCTAGTGACTGCTGAATGACCTAATGACGGACTGGCTGACCCACTGACTGACAGAATGACCTACTGGCTGACTGGCTGACCCTACTGGCAGACTGACTAACTGACTGACTGATCGATCGACCAAATGACTGACCTACTGAAAGACCTACTGACAGACTGACCTACTGACTGAGAGACAGACTGACTGACCTACTGACTGAATGACTGACTGACTCACAGACTGACTCACTGACTGTGACTGACTCACTGACTGACTCACTGACTGTGACTGACTCACTTACTGTGACTGACTCACTGACTGTGACTGACTGACTGATTTACTGACTGACTGACTGGCTGACATACTGACTGACTGAGTGAGTAGATGTCTGACAGACTGAGTGACTAGCTGTCTGACAGACTGAGTGACTGACTGACCGACCGACGGTAAGACGACTGACTGACCAACCTACTGAGTGACTAGCTGTCTGACAGACTGAGTGACTAGCTGACTAACTAGCTGACTAGCTGACTGACTAGCTGACTGACTGACTGACTGACTGACTGACCTTTTGACTGCTGAATGACCTAATGACGGACTGGCTGACCCACAGGACTGACAGAATGACCTACTGACTGACTGGCTGACCTACTGGCAGACTGACTGACCTGACTGACCTGGACTGACTGACTGACTGACTGACTGACTGACTGACTGACTGACTGACTGACTGACTGACTGACTGACTGACTGACTGACTGACTGACTGACTGACTGACTGACTGACTGAGTAGCTGACTAACTGACTAACTGACTGACTGACTGACTGACTAACTGACTGACTGACTGACTGACTGACTGACTGAGTGACTGACTGACTGACTGACTGACTGACCGACCGACCGACCGACCGACCGACCGACCGACCGACCGACCGACGACCGACGACCGACCGGACCGACCCCGACCCGGACCCGACCCGACCCGACCCGACCCGACACGACCCGACCCGACCCGACCCGACCCGACCCGACCCGACCCGACCCGACCGACCGACCGACCGACCGACCGACCGACCGACCGACCGACCGACCGACTGACCCACCCACAGACCGACCCACCCACAGACCGACCCACCCACCGACAGACTGACTGACTCAGTGACTGACCCACCCACCGACAGACTGACTGACTCAGTGACTGACTGACTGGCTCAGTGAATGACAGGCTGAGCAACTGACTGACCTACTGAGTGACTGGCTGACTGACAGACTTGATGACCTAAAGACAGACTGACTGACCCACTGAATGACAAATTGACCTACTGACTGACTGGCTGATCTACTGACTGACTGACTGATCTCTTGACCTGCTAACTGGTTGACCTATTGACTGACTGACTGGCTGACCTACTGACTGACTGAGTGACTAGCTGTCTGACAGACTGAGTGACTAGCTGTCTGACTGACTGACTGGGTGACTAGCTGTCTGACAGACTGAGTGACTAGCTGTCTTACAGTCTGAGTGATTAGCTGACTGACCAACTAACTGACTGACTTACAGATTGGCTGACCTAGTGACTGCTGAATGACCTAATGACGGACTGGCTAACCCACTGACTGACAGAATGACCTACTGACTGACTGGCTGACCTACTGGCAGACTGACTAACTGACTGACTGATCGATCGACCAAATGACTGACCTACTGAAAGACCTACTGACAGACTGACCTACTGACTGAGAGACAGACTGACTGACCTACTGACTGAATGACTGACTGACTCACAGACTGACTCACTGACTGTGACTGACTCACTGACTGACTCACTGACTGTGACTGACTCACTTACTGTGACTGACTCACTGACTGTGACTGACTGACTGATTCACTGACTGACTGACTGGCTGACATACTGACTGACTGAGTGAGTAGATGTCTGACAGACTGAGTGACTAGCTGTCTGACAGACTGAGTGACTGACTGACCGACCGACGGTAAGACCGACTGACTGACCAACCTACTGAGTGACTAGCTGTCTGACAGACTGAGTGACTAGCTGACTAACTAGCTGACTAGCTGACTGACTAGCTGACTGACTGACTGACTGACTGACTGACCTTATGACTGCTGAATGACCTAATGACGGACTGGCTGACCCACAGACTGACAGAATGACCTACTGACTGACTGGCTGACCTACTGGCAGACTGACTGACTGACTGACTGACTGACTGACTGACTGACTGACTGACTGACTGACTGACTGACTGACTGACTGACTGACTGACTGACTGACTGACTGACTGACTGACTGACTGACTGACTGACTGACTGACTGACTGACTGACTGACTGACTGACTGACTGACTGACTGACTGAGTAGCTGACTAACTGACTGACTGACTGACTGACTGACTAACTGACTGACTGACTGACTGACTGACTGACTGACTGACTGACTGACTGACTGACTGACCGACCGACCGACCGACCGACCGACCGACCGACCGACCGACCGACCGACCGACCGACCGACCGACCCGACCCGACCCGACCCGACCCGACCCGACCCGACCCGACCCGACCCCGACCCGACCGACGCGACCGACCTACCGACCGACCGACCGACCGACCGACCGACTGACCCACCCACAGACCGACCCACCCACAGACCGACCCACCCACCGACAGACTGACTGACTCAGTGACTGACCCACCCACCGACAGACTGACTGACTCAGTGACTGACTGACTGGCTCAGTGAATGACAGGCTGAGCAACTGACTGACCTACTGAGTGACTGGCTGACTGACAGACTTGATGACCTAAAGACAGACTGACTGACCCACTGAATGACAAATTGACCTACTGACTGACTGGCTGATCTACTGACTGACTGACTGATCTCTTGACCTGCTAACTGGTTGACCTACTGACTGACTGACTGGCTGACCTACTGACTGACTGAGTGACTAGCTGTCTGACAGACTGAGTGACTAGCTGTCTGACTGACTGACTGGGTGACTAGCTGTCTGACAGACTGAGTGACTAGCTGTCTTACAGTCTGAGTGATTAGCTGACTGACCAACTAACTGACTGACTTACAGATTGGCTGACCTAGTGACTGCTGAATGACCTAATGACGGACTGGCTGACCCACTGACTGACAGAATGACCTACTGACTGACTGGCTGACCTACTGGCAGACTGACTAACTGACTGACTGATCGATCGACCAAATGACTGACCTACTGAAAGACCTACTGACAGACTGACCTACTGACTGAGAGACAGACTGACTGACCTACTGACTGACCTACTGACTGAATGACTGACTGACTCACAGACTGACTCACTGACTGTGACTGACTCACTGACTGACTCACTGACTGTGACTGACTCACTTACTGTGACTGACTCACTGACTGTGACTGACTGACTGATTTACTGACTGACTGACTGGCTGACATACTGACTGACTGAGTGAGTAGATGTCTGACAGACTGAGTGACTAGCTGTCTGACAGACTGAGTGACTGACTGACCGACCGACGGTAAGACCGACTGACTGACCAACCTACTGAGTGACTAGCTGTCTGACAGACTGAGTGACTAGCTGACTAACTAGCTGACTAGCTGACTGACTAGCTGACTGACTGACTGACTGACTGACTGACCTTATGACTGCTGAATGAACTAATGACGGACTGGCTGACCCACAGACTGACAGAATGACCTACTGACTGACTGGCTGACCTACTGGCAGACTGACTGACTGACTGACTGACTGACTGACTGACTGACTGACTGACTGACTGACTGACTGACTGACTGACTGACTGACTGACTGACTGACTGACTGACTGACTGACTGACTGACTGACTGACTGACTGACTGACTGACTGACTGACTGACTGACTGACTGATGACTGAGTAGCTGACTAACTGACTAACTGACTGACTGACTGACTGACTAACTGACTGACTGACTGACTGACTGACTGACTGACTGACTGACTGACTGACTGACCGACCGACCGACCGACCGACCGACCGACCGACCGGACCGACCGACCGACCGACCGACCGACCGACCGACCGACCTACCCGACCCGACCCGACCCGACCCGACCCGACCCGACCCGACCCCGACCCGACCCGACCCGACCCGACCCGACCCGACCGACCGACCGACCGACCGACCGACCGACCGACCGACTGACCCACCACAGACCGACCCACCCACAGACCGACCCACCCACCGACCATACTGACTGACTCAGTGACTGACCCACCCACCGACAGACTGACTGACTCAGTGACTGACTGACTGGCTCAGTGAATGACAGGCTGAGCAACTGACTGACCTACTGAGTGGCTGGCTGACTGACAGACTTGATGACCTAAAGACAGACTGACTGACCCACTGAATGACAAATTGACCTACTGACTGACTGGCTGATCTACTGACTGACTGACTGATCTCTTGACCTGCTAACTGGTTGACCTACTGACTGACTGACTGGCTGACCTACTGACTGACTGAGTGACTAGCTGTCTGACAGACTGAGTGACTAGCTGTCTGACTGACTGACTGGGTGACTAGCTGTCTGACAGACTGAGTGACTAGCTGTCTTACAGTCTGAGTGATTAGCTGACTGACCAACTAACTGACTGACTTACAGATTGGCTGACCTAGTGACTGCTGAATGACCTAATGACGGACTGGCTGACCCACTGAATGACAGAATGACCTACTGACTGACTGGCTGACCTACTGGCAGACTGACTAACTGACTGACTGATCGATCGACCAAATGACTGACCTACTGAAAGACCTACTGACAGACTGACCTACTGACTGAGAGACAGACTGACTGACCTACTGACTGAATGACTGACTGACTCACAGACTGACTCACTGACTGTGACTGACTCACTGACTGACTCACTGACTGTGACTGACTCACTTACTGTGACTGACTCACTGACTGTGACTGACTGACTGATTTACTGACTGACTGACTGGCTGACATACTGACTGACTGAGTGAGTAGATGTCTGACAGACTGAGTGACTAGCTGTCTGACAGACTGAGTGACTGACTGACCGACCGACGGTAAGACCGACTGACTGACCAACCTACTGAGTGACTAGCTGTCTGACAGACTGAGTGACTAGCTGACTAACTAGCTGACTAGCTGACTGACTAGCTGACTGACTGACTGACTGACTGACCTTATGACTGCTGAATGACCTAATGACGGACTGGCTGACCCACAGACTGACAGAATGACCTACTGACTGACTGGCTGACCTACTGGCAGACTGACTGACTGACTGACTGACTGACTGACTGACTGACTGACTGACTGACTGACTGACTGACTGACTGACTGACTGACTGACTGACTGACTGACTGACTGACTGACTGACTGACTGACTGACTGACTGACTGACTGACTGACTGACTGAGTAGCTGACTAACTGACTAACTGACTGACTGACTGACTGACTAACTGACTGACTGACTGACTGACTGACTGACTGACTGACTGACTGACTGACTGACTGACTGACCGACCGACCGACCGACCGACCGACCGACCGACCGACCGACCGACCGACCGACCGACCGACCGACCGACCGACCGACCGACCGACCGACCCGACCCGACCCGACCCGACCCGACCCGACCCGACCCGACCCGACCCGACCCGACCCGACCCGACCCGACCCGACCCGACCGACCGACCGACCGACCGACCGACCGACCGACTGACCCACCCACAGACCGACCCACCCACAGACCGACCCACCCACCGACAGACTGACTGACTCAGTGACTGACCCACCCACCGACAGACTGACTGACTCAGTGACTGACTGACTGGCTCAGTGAATGACAGGCTGAGCAACTGACTGACCTACTGAGTGACTGGCTGACTGACAGACTTGATGACCTAAAGACAGACTGACTGACCCACTGAATGACAAATTGACCTACTGACTGACTGGCTGATCTACTGACTGACTGACTGATCTCTTGACCTGCTAACTGGTTGACCTACTGACTGACTGACTGGCTGACCTACTGACTGACTGAGTGACTAGCTGTCTGACAGACTGAGTGACTAGCTGTCTGACTGACTGACTGGGTGACTAGCTGTCTGACAGACTGAGTGACTAGCTGTCTTACAGTCTGAGTGATTAGCTGACTGACCAACTAACTGACTGACTTACAGATTGGCTGACCTAGTGACTGCTGAATGACCTAATGACGGACTGGCTGACCCACTGACTGACAGAATGACCTACTGACTGACTGGCTGACCTACTGGCAGACTGACTAACTGACTGACTGATCGATCGACCAAATGACTGACCTACTGAAAGACCTACTGACAGACTGACCTACTGACTGAGAGACAGACTGACTGACCTACTGACTGAATGACTGACTGACTCACAGACTGACTCACTGACTGTGACTGACTCACTGACTGACTCACTGACTGTGACTGACTCACTTACTGTGACTGACTCACTGACTGTGACTGACTGACTGATTTACTGACTGACTGACTGGCTGACATACTGACTGACTGAGTGAGTAGATGTCTGACAGACTGAGTGACTAGCTGTCTGACAGACTGAGTGACTGACTGACAGACCGACGGTAAGACCGACTGACTGACCAACCTACTGAGTGACTAGCTGTCTGACAGACTGAGTGACTAGCTGACTAACTAGCTGACTAGCTGACTGACTAGCTGACTGACTGACTGACTGACTGACTGACCTTATGACTGCTGAATGACCTAATGACGGACTGGCTGACCCACAGACTGACAGAATGACCTACTGACTGACTGGCTTACCTACTGACTGACTGGCTGACCTACTGGCAGACTGACTGACTGACTGACTGACTGACTGACTGACTGACTGACTGACTGACTGACTGACTGACTGACTGACTGACTGACTGACTGACTGACTGACTGACTGACTGACTGACTGACTGACTGACTGACTGACTGACTGAGTAGCTGACTAACTGACTAACTGACTGACTGACTGACTGACTAACTGACTGACTGACTGACTGACTGACTGACTGACTGACTGACTGACTGACTGACTGACTGACTGACTGACTGACTGACCGACTGACCGACAGACCGACCGACCGACCGACCGACCGACCGACCGACTGACCGACCGACCGACCGACCGACCGACCGACCCGACCCGACCCGACCCGACCCGACCCGACCCGACTCGACCCGACCCGACCCGACCCGACCGACCGACCGACCGACCGACCGACCGACCGACCGACCGACCGACCGACCGACTGACCCACCCACAGACCGACCCACCCACAGACCGACCCACCCACCGACAGACTGACTGACTCAGTGACTGACCCACCCACCGACAGACTGACTGACTCAGTGACTGACTGACTGGCTCAGTGAATGACAGGCTGAGCAACTGACTGATCTACTGAGTGACTGGCTGACTGACAGACTTGATGACCTAAAGACAGACTGACTGACCCACTGAATGACAAATTGACCTACTGACTGACTGGCTGATCTACTGACTGACTGACTGATCTCTTGACCTGCTAACTGGTTGACCTACTGACTGACTGACTGGCTGACCTACTGACTGACTGAGTGACTAGCTGTCTGACAGACTGAGTGACTAGCTGTCTGACTGACTGACTGGGTGACTAGCTGTCTGACAGACTGAGTGACTAGCTGTCTTACAGTCTGAGTGATTAGCTGACTGACCAACTAACTGACTGACTTACAGATTGGCTGACCTAGTGACTGCTGAATGACCTAATGACGGACTGGCTGACCCACTGACTGACAGAATGACCTACTGACTGACTGGCTGACCTACTGGCAGACTGACTAACTGACTGACTGATCGATCGACCAAATGACTGACCTACTGAAAGACCTACTGACAGACTGACCTACTGACTGAGAGACAGACTGACTGACCTACTGACTGAATGACTGACTGACTCACAGACTGACTCACTGACTGTGACTGACTCACTGACTGACTCACTGACTGTGACTGACTCACTTACTGTGACTGACTCACTGACTGTGACTGACTGACTGATTTACTGACTGACTGACTGGCTGACATACTGACTGACTGAGTGAGTAGATGTCTGACAGACTGAGTGACTAGCTGTCTGACAGACTGAGTGACTGACTGACCGACCGACGGTAAGACCGACTGACTGACCAACCTACTGAGTGACTAGCTGTCTGACAGACTGAGTGACTAGCTGACTAACTAGCTGACTAGCTGACTGACTAGCTGACTGACTGACTGACTGACTGACTGACCTTATGACTGCTGAATGACCTAATGACGGACTGGCTGACCCACAGACTGACAGAATGACCTACTGACTGACTGGCTGACCTACTGGCAGACTGACTGACTGACTGACTGACTGACTGACTGACTGACTGACTGACTGACTGACTGACTGACTGACTGACTGACTGACTGACTGACTGACTGACTGAGTAGCTGACTAACTGACTGACTGACTGACTGACTGACTAACTGACTGACTGACTGACTGACTGACTGACTGACTGACTGACTGACTGACTGACTGACCGATCGACCGACCGACCGACCGACCGACCGACCGACCGACCGACCGACCGACCGACCGACCGACCCGACCCGACCCGACCCGACCCGACCCGACCCGACCCGACCCGACCCGACCCGACCCGACCGACCGACCGACCGACCGACCGACCGACCGACCGACCGACCGACTGACCCACCCACAGACCGACCCACCCACAGACCGACCCACCCACCGACAGACTGACTGACTCAGTGACTGACCCACCCACCGACAGACTGACTGACTCAGTGACTGACTGACTGGCTCAGTGAATGACAGGCTGAGCAACTGACTGACCTACTGAGTGACTGGCTGACTGACAGACTTGATGACCTAAAGACAGACTGACTGACCCACTGAATGACAAATTGACCTACTGACTGACTGGCTGATCTACTGACTGACTGACTGATCTCTTGACCTGCTAACTGGTTGACCTACTGACTGACTGACTGGCTGACCTACTGACTGACTGAGTGACTAGCTGTCTGACAGACTGAGTGACTAGCTGTCTGACTGACTGACTGGGTGACTAGCTGTCTGACAGACTGAGTGACTAGCTGTCTTACAGTCTGAGTGATTAGCTGACTGACCAACTAACTGACTGACTTACAGATTGGCTGACCTAGTGACTGCTGAATGACCTAATGACGGACTGGCTGACCCACTGACTGACAGAATGACCTACTGACTGACTGGCTGACCTACTGGCAGACTGACTAACTGACTGACTGATCGATCGACCAAATGACTGACCTACTGAAAGACCTACTGACAGACTGACCTACTGACTGAGAGACAGACTGACTGACCTACTGACTGAATGACTGACTGACTCACAGACTGACTCACTGACTGTGACTGACTCACTGACTGACTCACTGACTGTGACTGACTCACTTACTGTGACTGACTCACTGACTGTGACTGACTGACTGATTTACTGACTGACTGACTGGCTGACATACTGACTGACTGAGTGAGTAGATGTCTGACAGACTGAGTGACTAGCTGTCTGACAGACTGAGTGACTGACTGACCGACCGACGGTAAGACCGACTGACTGACCAACCTATTGAGTGAATAGCTGTCTGACTGACTGACTGACTGACTGACCTTATGACTGCTGAATGACCTAATGACGGACTGGCTGACCCACAGACTGACAGAATGACCTACTGACTGACTGGCTGACCTACTGACTGACTGGCTGACCTACTGGCAGACTGACTGACTGACTGACTGACTGACTGACTGACTGACTGACTGACTGACTGACTGACTGACTGACTGACTGACTGACTGACTGACTGACTGACTGACTGACTGACTGACTGACTGACTGACTGACTGACTGACTGATGAGACTGACTTAACTGAACTA
>CAVMGG010000482.1:17500-21874 GCA_963680895.1 Fragum sueziense
GCAACTGACTGACCTACTGAGTGACTGGCTGACTGACAGACTTGATGACCTAAAGACAGACTGACTGACCCACTGAATGACAAATTGACGTACTGACTGACTGGCTGATCTACTGACTGACTGACTGATCTCTTGACCTGCTAACTGGTTGACCTACTGACTGACTGACTGGCTGACCTACTGACTGACTGAGTGACTAGCTGTCTGACAGACTGAGTGACTAGCTGTCTGACTGACTGACTGGGTGACTAGCTGTCTGACAGACTGAGTGACTAGCTGTCTTACAGTCTGAGTGATTAGCTGACTGACCAACTAACTGACTGACTTACAGATTGGCTGACCTAGTGACTGCTGAATGACCTAATGACGGACTGGCTGACCCACTGA
Organism: Fragum sueziense; assembly: GCA_963680895.1. Classification (NCBI taxonomy): domain Eukaryota; kingdom Metazoa; phylum Mollusca; class Bivalvia; order Cardiida; family Cardiidae; genus Fragum; species Fragum sueziense. The sequence continues at coordinate 17,888 of CAVMGG010000482.1, forward strand.
CTGACAGAATGACCTACTGACTGACTGGCTGACCTACTGGCAGACTGACTAACTGACTGACTGATCGATCGACCAAATGACTGACCTACTGAAAGACCTACTGACAGACTGACCTACTGACTGAGAGACAGACTGACTGACCTACTGACTGAATGACTGACTGACTCACAGACTGACTCACTGACTGTGACTGACTCACTGACTGACTCACTGACTGTGACTGACTCACTTACTGTGACTGACTCACTGACTGTGACTGACTGACTGATTTACTGACTGACTGACTGGCTGACATACTGACTGACTGAGTGAGTAGATGTCTGACAGACTGAGTGACTAGCTGTCTGACAGACTGAGTGACTGACTGACCGACCGACGGTAAGACCGACTGACTGACCAACCTACTGAGTGACTAGCTGTCTGACAGACTGAGTGACTAGCTGACTAACTAGCTGACTAGCTGACTGACTAGCTGACTGACTGACTGACTGACTGACTGACTGACTGACTGACCTTATGACTGCTGAATGACCTAATGACGGACTGGCTGACCCACAGACTGACAGAATGACCTACTGACTGACTGGCTGACCTACTGGCAGACTGACTGACTGACTGACTGACTGACTGACTGACTGACTGACTGACTGACTGACTGACTGACTGACTGACTGACTGACTGACTGACTGACTGACTGACTGACTGACTGACTGACTGACTGACTGACTGACTGAGTAGCTGACTAACTGACTAACTGACTGACTGACTGACTGACTAACTGACTGACTGACTGACTGACTGACTGACTGACTGACTGACTGACTGACCGACCGACCGACCGACCGACCGACCGACCGACCGACCGACCGACCGACCGACCGACCCGACCCGACCCGACCCGACCCGACCCGACCCGACCCGACCCGACCCGACCCGACCCGACCCGACCCGACCCGACCCGACCCGACCCGACCCGACCGACCGACCGACCGACCGACCGACCGACCGACTGACCCACCCACAGACCGACCCACCCACAGACCGACCCACCCACCGACAGACTGACTGACTCAGTGACTGACCCACCCACCGACAGACTGACTGACTCAGTGACTGACTGACTGGCTCAGTGAATGACAGGCTGAGCAACTGACTGACCTACTGAGTGACTGGCTGACTGACAGACTTGATGACCTAAAGACAGACTGACTGACCCACTGAATGACAAATTGACCTACTGACTGACTGGCTGATCTACTGACTGACTGACTGATCTCTTGACCTGCTAACTGGTTGACCTACTGACTGACTGACTGGCTGACCTACTGACTGACTGAGTGACTAGCTGTCTGACAGACTGAGTGACTAGCTGTCTGACTGACTGACTGGGTGACTAGCTGTCTGACAGACTGAGTGACTAGCTGTCTTACAGTCTGAGTGATTAGCTGACTGACCAACTAACTGACTGACTTACAGATTGGCTGACCTAGTGACTGCTGAATGACCTAATGACGGACTGGCTGACCCACTGACTGACAGAATGACCTACTGACTGACTGGCTGACCTACTGGCAGACTGACTAACTGACTGACTGATCGATCGACCAAATGACTGACCTACTGAAAGACCTACTGACAGACTGACCTACTGACTGAGAGACAGACTGACTGACCTACTGACTGAATGACTGACTGACTCACAGCCTGACTCACTGACTGTGACTGACTCACTGACTGACTCACTGACTGTGACTGACTCACTTACTGTGACTGACTCACTGACTGTGACTGACTGACTGATTTACTGACTGACTGACTGGCTGACATACTGACTGACTGAGTGAGTAGATGTCTGACAGACTGAGTGACTAGCTGTCTGACAGACTGAGTGACTGACTGACCGACCGACGGTAAGACCGACTGACTGACCAACCTACTGAGTGACTAGCTGTCTGACAGACTGAGTGACTAGCTGACTAACTAGCTGACTAGCTGACTGACTAGCTGACTGACTGACTGACTGACTGACTGACCTTATGACTGCTGAATGACCTAATGACGGACTGGCTGACCCACAGACTGACAGAATGACCTACTGACTGACTGGCTGACCTACTGGCAGACTGACTGACTGACTGACTGACTGACTGACTGACTGACTGACTGACTGACTGACTGACTGACTGACTGACTGACTGACTGACTGACTGACTGACTGACTGACTGACTGACTGACTGACTGACTGACTGACTGAGTAGCTGACTAACTGACTAACTGACTGACTGACTGACTGACTAACTGACTGACTGACTGACTGACTGACTGACTGACTGACTGACTGACTGACTGACCGACCGACCGACCGACCGACCGACCGACCGACCGACCGACCGACCGACCGACCGACCGACCGACCGACCGACCGACCGACCGACCCGACCCGACCCGACCCGACCCGACCCGACCCGACCCGACCCGACCCGACCGACCGACCTACCGACCGACCGACCGACCGACCGACCGACCGACCCACCCACAGACCGACCCACCCACAGACCGACCCACCCACCGACAGACTGACTGACTCAGTGACTGACCCACCCACCGACAGACTGACTGACTCAGTGACTGACTGACTGGCTCAGTGAATGACAGGCTGAGCAACTGACTGACCTACTGAGTGACTGGCTGACTGACAGACTTGATGACCTAAAGACAGACTGACTGACCCACTGAATGACAAATTGACCTACTGACTGACTGGCTGATCTACTGACTGACTGACTGATCTCTTGACCTGCTAACTGGTTGACCTACTGACTGACTGACTAGCTGACCTACTGACTGACTGAGTGACTAGCTGTCTGACAGACTGAGTGACTAGCTGTCTGACTGACTGACTGGGTAACTAGCTGTCTGACAGACTGAGTGACTAGCTGTCTTACAGTCTGAGTGATTAGCTGACTGACCAACTAACTGACTGACTTACAGATTGGCTGACCTAGTGACTGCTGAATGACCTAATGACGGACTGGCTGACCCACTGACTGACAGAATGACCTACTGACTGACTGGCTGACCTACTGGCAGACTGACTAACTGACTGACTGATCGATCGACCAAATGACTGACCTACTGAAAGACCTACTGACAGACTGACCTACTGACTGAGAGACAGACTGACTGACCTACTGACTGAATGACTGACTGACTCACAGACTGACTCACTGACTGTGACTGACTCACTGACTGACTCACTGACTGTGACTGACTCACTTACTGTGACTGACTCACTGACTGTGACTGACTGACTGATTTACTGACTGACTGACTGGCTGACATACTGACTGACTGAGTGAGTAGATGTCTGACAGACTGAGTGACTAGCTGTCTGACACACTGAGTGACTGACTGACCGACCGACGGTAAGACCGACTGACTGACCAACCTACTGAGTGACTAGCTGTCTGACAGACTGAGTGACTAGCTGACTAACTAGCTGACTAGCTGACTGACTAGCTGACTGACTGACTGACTGACTGACTGACTGACTGACCTTATGACTGCTGAATGACCTAATGACGGACTGGCTGACCCACAGACTGACAGAATGACCTACTGACTGACTGGCTGACCTACTGGCAGACTGACTGACTGACTGACTGACTGACTGACTGACTGACTGACTGACTGACTGACTGACTGACTGACTGACTGACTGACTGACTGACTGACTGACTGACTGACTGACTGACTGACTGACTGACTGACTGACTGACTGACTGAGTAGCTGACTAACTGACTAACTGACTGACTGACTGACTGACTAACTGACTGACTGACTGACTGACTGACTGACTGACTGACAGACTGACTGACCGACCGACCGACCGACCGACCGACCGACCGACCGACCGACCGACCGACCGACCGACCGACCGACCCGACCCGACCCGACCCGACCCGACCCGACCCGACCCGACCC
>CAVMGG010000483.1:0-39946 GCA_963680895.1 Fragum sueziense
GTTCCGCAATGTTTTCCCATGCCTTTATCTTGTGGGGCATCAAAAGTGTCATTATATGAGAATGGGCTAAAAGTGCATATATAATGGCAATGCATTTTGTGCTAAAAATAGACTGTATTTACCGTTATGTTTTCATAAACCATCAGTGTTGTTATAAAGACTCGTAATTACGGCTTGAATCAAGCCATAGCTACAAGATTTTAAAACAACACCCACCATATACAATTGTTTGTCCAAAATTATGTCACTGTTTACTAGATAAAATCATTCCCTATTATATTGTACATGCAATAGTCATGCACAATATCAAATAATCTTTTCCCACAAAAGAAAAGTTAAGACTTCTATCATTTCAAAGCTGCTATAAATGACTGAACTCTTTTTCATAATGATAGAATACATTATACATAAGATAGCACAGAAAATAGTGAGACAAAACGAGAAAATGCTGGTAATCAGCATTTTCTACTTTTGACTGAATATTTTTCAAAACTTACATCAATAGATACGTTAAAACTGGGTCTTATTTGAGAAGGAATTTAGAGTATTTCAAGACAATTTTACCCTGATTCACCAGAAAATTCTAAATAAAATACTTATACTACATTGATACCGATGAATCACTGGGCAGAGAATGCAAGTTAGGATCTTGGAAAAAAGATTTAGATTTAATGGAGTTTTGCGTCACACTCAACTGCTAAGGTCATATGTGGACGGGACCTTGGTTTAAAGTCCAGGGGTAAAAGTTGAAAATTTTGAAAAACCTAAAAACCTGGAAAAGTCTGTATTTATATAGTAAAAATTGAGAAAATGGGGCATTTTGGAATACTCAAAAACCTGAACTTCAGGCATATGCCTGAAAACTTTTACCCCTGAAAGTCTCATCCAAAACACTGGAGACCCCCAGGTTACAAGTCCAGCGCGTTACCACTGCCCCCCCCCCCCCCCCCCCCCCCCTCCCCCCCCTGCAAAAAAGCCCTTAACAGTTTCCAAAACAGCAAAAACTGAACAGTTCCCATTTGAAAGCAGATGCAAAAGACAAGATGGAAGTTGATATAGATAAGATATGTGCACTAAATAGCAAAGAAAATATTGAGCCAAAAGGAGAAAATGCTGACCATCTGCATACTTTTTTCCTTTTGCCTCAATGCTTTCCTAAGTCTATTCTATTAGGGAAGTGAAAACCATGTCTTGTTTAGGAAAAGGGTCTAGGCATTTAAGACAAACATGGATCCAGATCAGCCTGCATAATATTTGTCATGATTATACAATGGGGAACTGTAGCCGGTTTCCTCCCTTTAATACTCTCTGGTGAATAGCCGGTCCTGATAATTGGTCTCCTTGGATTTTACAGTAGGCTTCTTTGCGTCATAAAATTTACAAGAGCCGTCAGAGACGGACAATGCTCCCCGAATAAGGCATTGTCACAATAAATGTATGCAATGCAGAGCTAACATAAAGCTAGCAAATGTTAAGCCCCCTTTTTGCATGACATAATTTTTATAACCAAATTTCACATAGTTTATTGTCAAGGGCAGCTGATTTACTACTCAAATATGAAATTTCATCAAATTCTGACCATAAGACTAGGAGAAATTAGAGAAAAACTATATTTTACCTTAAGTCCCCCTTTCCCATGACGAGGCCTCAAATCCAAAAACCGAGAAAAGCACATCGGCATTATGTCATAGGGAGATCACATGGTAAGTTTTAATTGATTTGGCCCAAGGGTTATGGAGAAATCACTTCGGACGGACGGACGGAATGATGGACGGACAGGATGGTCGGACGGACAGACAAAGCGGCGACTATATGCTCTCCCTTCGGGGAGCATAAACAACTAACTCATAGAACAAAGAAATGATTATATCTATATTTATGCAGAATTCAAATTTCATGTTTCATAATGTTTTCCTTTTAGGAATTTATAAGATGAAAAGAGTTTTATATATCAGCAAAATGCTTTATTCAAAATAAAAATCGCAATTTCCCCATAGAGATTAAGGATAAAAACCAAGGTAATTTGGATAAAATCGTTCCCTATTCACTTTGATGCATTATAGGTAGTGAAAGATAAAATGGTAGTTGGTTATAAATGTCCATTCATCTCTTCATGTGTTTGGCCTTCTGAAAGTGTCTTTGCCTGAAGTGAGAGAAACATGACTTTATTGTTGACAAACTATCCTAAGAAATAACAGATGAAGGGTAAGGTATTTGATTTATATTTACAAATATATGTTCTCAATGGGCAGCATATAAAACTGTTATATTACCATTGGCAGATCCACAGGGGTTGGGTTGGGGTTCATTCAAAAACCTCTCTGTAATCTGATTAATTATTTCATGCTGTGAATCAGTCAAAATTGTATAATACTAGGAAAAAGAACCTATTTGTAGGTCCAGGAATCCTAGATCAGCCACAAATCATGATCTTAGGATTTGACTCCATTGCATTTTCCATATCCATGTTTTTCTTTCATGTGCACAAAGTCAAGAAATACCGTATTTTATTCATTCTAAAACGATATCAAACTTTTCTGCATAATTCAAAACAAATACAAGGTATATAATATTACAAAATAATGACTTTTAATCCTTTACAAGACAGCAAAATTTCAATCTAAATTCAAATATGTTGCAGACGACGATTTCAAGTGAATTAATGTTTTGCTTTTTTCAGTCATTCCAGTGTTTCTGTGTGGATAACATGGTGGGAAATAAAGACATTGCTTGTCACAAGCGTTTCCTTGTGTGAGTGTCAAAAGACGCCATGATGTGGGAATGGGTTAATCCATTACTGTACAGTTATGCCTTTTGACTCACTCACTGGAAAGGCTTGGGAAAACATTTTGGGGAATGAAGAAATTGCTTTTGACAAGCAATTTCTTTATTTCTCACAATGTTTATTACCTAATTTAACAAAAAACTTCAAATTTCATTCACTTGAAGTTGTCGTCTGCAATATCTTTAAATTTCAAACAGTCCAAAATTTTGTCGTTTGGTAATGGGTTAACAATACTGCAAGTCTGCCACAGTACCTGTAATGTTGTTGCTGGTTTTCGTTTATAAGATCTACGATGTTTATCATCTATATTGGTGAGATACCAGGTGCCTGGTTCTAAACTCTCTATACTTCCAGCTGGTTTATATGGAGCTGAAATTGTACAAACAAGATATTGACGCTTTTCAATCAAAAACTTGTTACTGCAGCTTGATTAAACCCCTTCTCAAACAAGACCTGGTTTTGACGTCCCTTTCATTAAAGGCTCTGGAAAACATTGAGACAAAAGAACAAAATGCTGATAACCAGCATTTTCTCCTTTTGCCTCAATATTTTCCATGCTAATTTTTACACAAACCTCTTCTTTATCAACTACCATTTTGTTGTTTGCATTAGCTTTTAAATGGGATCCATCTAAGATTTTGCTGTTTGGGAAAGGATTAAGCTGCATTTACAAGGTTTTTGTTGAAAAGCAACGATATGTCGATATTTTTTTCGTTGATAAGATCTACGATGTTTATCATCTATGTTGGTGAGATACCAGGTGCCTGGTTCTAAACTCTCTATACTACCAGTGGGTTTATATGGAGCTGAAATTGTACAAACAAGATATTGACGTTTTTCAATCAAAAACTTGTAACTGCAGCGTGATTTTACCCCTTCCCAAACAAGACTTGTTTGACGTCCCTTTCAGTGAAAGCTCAGGAAAACATTGAGACAAAAGAAGAAAATGCTGATAACCAGCATTTTCTCCTTTTGCCTCAATATTTTCCATGCTAATTTTTACACAAATCTCTTCTTTATCAACTAAGATTTTGTTGTTTGCATTAGCTTTCAAATGGGATCCATCTAAGATTTTGCTCTTTGGGAAAGGGTTAAGCTGCAGTTACAAGGTTTTTGTTGAAAAGCGATGATATGTTAATAATAGTTTTCGTTTTATAAGATCTATGATGTTTATCATCTATATTGGTGAGATACCAGGAGCCTGGTTCTAAACTCTCTAAACTTCCAGCTGGTTTATATGGAGCTGAAATTGTACATACAAGATATTGATGCTTTTCAACCAAAAACTTGTAACTGCAGCTTGATTTAAGCTGCATTTACAAGGTTTTTGTTGAAAAGTGACGATTTGTTGGTATTTTTTTTCGTTTATAAGATCTACGATGTTTATCATCTATATTGGTGAGATACCAGGTGCCTGGTTCTAAACTCTCTATACTTCCAGCTGGTTTATATGGAGCTGAAAATGATTAAACAAGATATGGACGTTTTTCAATCAAAAACTTGTAACTGCAGCCTGATTTAAGCTGCAGATACAAGGTTTTTGTTGAAATGCGACAATTTGTTGGTATTTTTTTCGTTGATAAGATCTTCGATGTTTATCATCTATATTGGTGAGATACCAGGTGCCTGGTTCTAAACTCTCTATACTTCCAGCTGGTTTATATGGAGCTGAAATTGTACAAACAAGATAAGCACTAATTAGGAAAACATTGAAAGAAAAGAAGACATTGCTGATAATCTTCATATGTTCAACTAAAATTGGAACAGAGGAAGTAAGTTTTTACTTGACCCTCTCCCAGACGGCTAAATATTAGACTGCTCCAATTTGAAAGGGGTTACTGATGACAAAATCAACCATAAATTAATTCATGTAGAAAATCTCTATGTTAAACATAACAAGAGTTGCCCCCGGACAACATAGCTCGCCTATACATGAGCTTGTCACTAAAAATCAGTTCAGGGTCCAAGGTCAAGGTCACTAGGTCAAAGCTCATGGTCTCAAGGTCAAGAGATATTTATATGTGAAATAATAGATAATGAGATATAGGCCAGGTTACAGTTTTTTAAAAGTAGGTAAAACTCCAAGGTCAAGGTCACAAGGTCAAGGGTCATGGTCCCAAATGAAAGGTCTTGGCAGGAGGTATTCATATGTGAAATATCAATGCTCTATCAATAATAGTGCATGAGATAAAGGCCACATTAAAGTTTTTTTAAAAGTAGGTCAAACACCAAAGTCAAGGTCACCAGGTCAAAGGTCATTGTCTCAAATGAAAGGTCTTAGCAGGAGACATCCATGTGTGAAATATCAAGGCTGTACATATTCGTAATATTGCCTGAGATATAGACCAGGTTAAAGATTTTTTTCCAAGTGAAGACATGACGCGACGCCAACGCTGACACTAGGGCTGTGACATTAGCTCCCCCAGACATAAAGTCCAGGCTCGCTAAAAAGCCTTGCGGAAAAAATTGCCAATACAAATTTCTTCTAGGATAAATTTATTCAAAGGGGAATATATCCTTTAAATAAGGGTCAAATCATGTCAATGTGTGTCCTTAATATTAACAATGAACCTTTTTATTGATAGGATTTTTCTCTACAAGGGAATAAAGGAGAACTCCTTTTTTAGAGATACAAAATTAAAACTGTGTCATTCTATCAAAACTATTCAGCAGGTTTTTTACAATGGAATTAGGTTCTCAATTTAAATTGCAAAGAGTTTATAGCAAAAACATTGTCATTTCTACAATGAAGTCTTAATACCTTTATGATGAGTGGTCTCTCTCAATTTCATCATCTCATCAAAGTCTTGTGGTGGTACTTTTATTCTGTTTTCTAACCTACTTTTGACATCAGATAAATTGTCCAGCAACTTTTCTAATAATGGTTTTGAAGAGGGGTCCTGCCTGATCTTCAGAGAATACATCGAGGAAGCCATACCAGAGCCGTAAGAAAATATCACACATCTACAACCGGGTAGTTTATCTTGTGGTGTACTGAAAACAAAGATACAAGGTTCGTTAACCCTTTCCCAAACGATAAAATCTTAGGGTGATCCACTTCAAAAACTTCCACAAATGACAAAATGGATGTTATTAAAGATATGATTTGTGTAAGATATGGCAAAGAAAATATTGAGACAAAAGGAGAAACTGCTGGTTATCAGCAGTTTCTTCTTTTGTTTCAATGTTTTCCAAAGCCTATTTTCTTAAGGACGTCAAAAGCAGGTCTTGTTTGGGAAAGGGTTAAAACCCTGATAGAAAAGGCTTGGGAAAACATGGAGACCAAAGTAGAAAATGTTGAAATTCAGCAATTCTCCTTTTGCCCTCGATATTGTATGTGCTATATTGTGAAGCAACTATTCTAACAATGGCAATGAAGAAGGGTCCTGTCTGATCTTCAATGAATACATCAAGGAAGCCATTCCAGAGCCATAGGAAAATATCACACATCTACAACCAGGGACTTTGTCTTGTGGTGTACTGTAAACAAAGATACAAGTTTCATTAAAACGCTAATAAAAAAGACTTGGGAAAACATGGAAATAAAAGTAAATGCTGAAATTTAGCATTTTCTCCTTTTGCCCTCTACATTGTATGTGCTATATTGTGAAGCAACTATTCTAACAATGTTTTCGAAGAAGGGTCCTGTCCGATCTTCAGAGAATACATCGAGGAAGCCATTCCAGAGCCGTAGGAAAATATCACACATCTGCAGCCCGGGAGTTTGTCTTGTGGTGTACTGAAAACAAAGAGAAAGATTTCTTAGACCTATTACCCCCCAAAATTAAGACTTTTCCAAATTCAAAGATTCTGCAAATGACAATATATTTACAAACAAAATTTTACATTTTTTGCTCTTTCTGGGTAGAAAACATTGTGGGAAATGAAAAATTTGCTTGTCACAAGCAATTTTCATTTTCCACAATGCTTTCTCAAGCATTTTCTTCGATGGGCATCAAAAAGTGTCACTGTGTGGTTATGGGTAAGATCTAATAGGGTGGAATTCTCGGTTAATACATTCTGTGTTTCAAATTCCTGATTCCTAAGTTGTTCCCTCTGAAAAAATACTGAGAGAGCATGATACATGATATAGATCCAATTAGAAAGATTGCAACTGGAGGCTGTGACAAGAGACAAAGCATTGTATGGATTCAGAAAAGTGTCAATAGATCAGGAAAAAATGATCAAGTGATCGATGATTGTTACTTTTTATAAGCAAAAAATTCTATGTCACAAATGAGAGCTTTGCGGAGCGGAAAATATACCCCAGAGGGGTTTGACAGTCAAATTGGCCATTCTTTTTAATTTGAGAGAAGATCATTCTAGAATGCCAAGTTATTTTCAACTAGAACTGTCGCAGAGCGGACTAATACCCCCCACTAGCGCCTTGTCGCTGAAAAAGTGCTGTAGGTCAACCGGTTCTTGACTTAGAGCACGGAAACGGATTTTAAACAAAGTCCGATTGTGACCTTGACCTTTGACCTTGGTGACCCAAAAACAATAGGGCACCTCCTTGGGTCATGGGCAACAACTGTGTAAAGTTTCATGATCCTAGGTCAACCGATTCTTGACTTAGAGCACGGAAACGGATTTTTAACAAAGTCCGATTGTGACCTTGACCTTTGACCTTGTTGACCCAAAAACAATAGGGCACCTCCTTGGGTCATGGGCAACAGCTGTGTAAAGTTTCATGATCCAAGGTCAACCGGTTCTTGACTTAGAGCACGGAAACGGATTTTAAACAAAGTCCGATTGTGACCTTGACCTTTGACATTGGTGACCAAAAAACAATAGGGCACCTCCTTGGGTCATGGGCAACAACTGTGTAAAGTTTCATGATCCTAGGTCAACCGATTCTTGACTTAGAGCACGGAAACAGATTTTTAACAAAGTCCGATTGTGACCTTGACCTTTGACCTTGTTGACCCAAAAACAATAGGGCACCTCCTTGGGTCATGGGCAACAGCTGTGTAAAGTTTCATGATCCAAGGTCAACCGGTTCTTGACTTAGAGCACGGAAACGGATTTTGGCCAAAGTCCGATTGTGACCTTGACCTTTGACCTTGGTGACCCAAAAACAATAGGGCACCTCCTTGGGTCATGTGCAACAGCTGTGTAAAGTTTCATGATCCTAGGTCAACCGATTCTTGACTTAGAGCACGGAAACGGATTTTGAACAAAGTCCGATTGTGACCTTGACCTTTGACCTTGGTGACCCAAAAACAATAGGGCACCTCCTTGGGTCATGGGCAACAACTGTGTAAAGTTTCATGATCCTAGGTCAACCGGTTCTTGACTTAGAGCACGGAAACGGATTTTAAACAAAGTCTGATTGTGACCTTGACCTTTGACCTTGGTGACCCAAAAACAATAGGGCACCTCCTTGGGTCAAGGGCAACAACTGTGTAAAGTTTCATGATCCTAGGTCAAACCATTCTTGAGTTAGAGCACGGAAACGAAAAAGTCTACGGACGGACGACTGGACGGACGGACGGATGGACGGACGGACTGACAGACAGACAGACATGGTGAAACCAATATACCCCCCTCTACTTCGTAGGTGGGGGGTATAATAATGGCAAGCACATCTAGACACAGTTTTATCAAATTCCAATTGAAACTGTAGGAGGAGTTGCGGCAGCACACAGAAAACATTGCTTACAGATAGCCAGACAAACGAACAGGGTAATAACATAATATGAGCCTTTCAGCCTATAATTTAATAAGCTTTGAATATTTATAAACAGAATCTAATGTACTTACTTTATAAGAAATGAGACGAGCCCACCGAATACGGATGGTGTATACATGTTACCAACTTGGTTAGCTAACATTAATGATGGTTTAGTCTTCTCTTCATATATACTCTGACTAGCTTTCATTAACGCCTTCTCTAAATCTTTGTCAAAGTAAGATTCTTCTAATTTAATATGCCTGAAAATAAATATGCAATACATATTGTTGCTATGAATTGGATAACCAGCATTTTTTCCCTTTTCCAGTTAAAGTTGTCAATGTTGTACATCAACAGTACATGTAGTAAGGGTCCTATTAAAAGAGGTTGAATACTAACTACATGTAGTAAGGGTCCTCTTAAAAGAGTTTGAATACTAACTAGCAATTTACTATTGATACCTCCATTCCCCCAAATGCATTATATCAGTCATGATACTAATGATTTTTAACTCTTTCTCAAGCAATGATGAGTTTTGGAATCTGTTAAAGAAGGTTTAAAAAACAAAATTAGGAAATAGATCAGATGTGATTTAAATCTACAATATTTTAACCCATTACAAGTTACCACTCAGTGATGCCTTTTGGTGTCTCAAAAGATAAAGGCTTTGGAAAACATCATGGAAAAAAAGAAATTACTTGTGACAAGCAATTTCTCCATTTCCCACGATGTCTTCTGTACAGAGAGACCCAAAAATATAAACTATCAGTCACATGAAATTGTCGTCTGCAACACCTTTGAATTTAGACCAGTCTAAAATCTTGCCATCTGGTAATGAGTTAAGGTTCAATATAGCATTACAAAAGTCAAAGAATGATTCTGTATCAATCATGTCTTGATCAAATCTTACCTAAAGTTTTCTAGTGTCGGATATTTTTGTGGATCACGTAAAAAATCATTCAACAATAACCTGGCTACTGATTTCTGTACAAGTTTACAAAATGGAGAATGGAAAATGAAAGCATCTGCACTGTTTAGTAGATCACTTGAGCCTGGAATAAATGAATTCTAATTACAGCAATATCAGCATAAACTCAGTCTTATCTGGATCCATGTCACTCAAGCTTACAGTTCCTATGGGTTCTGACAAAAGATAGCAATGTGGAGTTTTATGTCAAACTCAACAGGTAAGGTAAAATGCAGAAAGAACCTCAGTTTCAAGTCTCATCTGTAAGACTGGTGAGGCAGGGGATCAAACTAGTGACCCCTGTGTTGCATGTCCAGCTTGTTACCACTGTACAAAATCTGCCCCCTGTGTGGGAATAAAATAGAGATACCTAGGTAATGGCAATGCAGAAGCCGGAGGTGAATTTGCAGACATTAAGATAAACAGACTCTTGCAAGTGACCAATTCTAAACCTTTCCCTAATCTAGATTAGCGTAAACTGTTCTAAATAGCATTCAAAACTTAGTTATGCACAGATCATGTTTAATAAACATGTACATGTACATAGTATTCATCAAGTTTTACTTCAGACCAAATACAAAACTAATCTTGTCCTCTGCAATCTAGTCCATTAGCAGTGCAGTCAATTGACCCCTTTCCATTATCGTTTTATTCCGTACCCGCAGAACACTTCCAGTAATTTGAGTCTTCTCTGAGGAAAATTCGCTCTTTGATATTTGGATGTCGCTAATTACATCAGAGCGCTGTCCCATTCAAAAACAAAATAAAATTCCAATACAACTTATATCGCTTGTTCAAGCGACATAACTTGTGTCGGACTTTTCTTTTGTTTTTCAACAAATTCAGATTATCTTCCTGTGGCAAACAATGGGTTTATGGCAAATTAATATTGTATTAGATCTATAAGGAAACGAAATGGTTTTATCAATGCAAGAATTGGAAGAAAAATGACGGAAGTAACGAGAATCTTCACTTTTTCCGATTTTCACAAGATCAACGCAAGCGCAGAGCATGGATAAAGGCAGTAAACAGGGATGAATTTCACCTTTTGCCTCTAAGGACGACTTCCGGTGGCTGTTGTGTGTGTGTGTGTGTGGGGGGTCTTAGTGAAAATAAGTCTTTACTTTTGTTACTATAAATGCTATCCAAGTCATACTTACTTATAATTTTTCTGGTTTGTAATTTATGTATGAAAGACTGACTACATTTATCTAGGGCATGTAGGTAACACTGTATCGACAGTTTACCGTCAACCACGGGATATTCAGACTCCATGTTGGGCTTGTAGAAATCATAAACATGCTGCATGTGTGTAGCTCGACAACCTGAAAAACATGGTGGGAAAATGATGAGAATCTGCACATGTATAATACTAATAGGCTGATCTTTGTCAACTATACACGGGTATTTCAGAAACATAATGGTAAGCATGGCAAGGGTCAACTTGTATGCAGAGCTACTGATATGAGGGGGTGATGGGTTTTCAAAACGCAATACTTCATTAACCTCTTCCCAAACGACAAAATTTTAGTGTGATCCACTTCAAATACTGCCACAAATGACAAAATGGATGTTATCAGAGATAGGATTTGTGTAAAATATGGCACAGAAAATATTGAGACAAAAGGAGAAACAGCTGATTATCAGCAGTTTCTTCTTTTGTTTCAATGTTTTCCTAATTCTTTTCTATTAGCGACGTCAAAACCAGGTCTTGTTTGGGAAAGGCTTACCAAACCCTATGTTGTGGGTACTCATTGGAATCGTCTCATCGAGACTATTATAAGGAGTGACCCACAACACAGGGTTAGGATTTAACCCATTACCAAACATAAAAATTTTTGCCTAATCCAAACTCATAGGTGTGGCAGACGACAAGTTCCAATGAACAAAATTTAACATTTTTTGGTCTTTCTTAGTAGAAAACATTGTGGGAAATGAAGAAATTGCTTGTGACAAGCAATTTCTTCATTTTCCACAATGTTTTCCAAAGCCTTTATTTTGTGGGGCGTCCAAAAGCGTCAATGTGTGGGAAAGGGTTAAGATGACAAATTATCTGTTGTTCTGAGCAAGAATTTACATGTATCACGTAACATTATGTGAATTTTGTAACATTAAATAATTAGTTTAATCAAATTATGACATTTGATTAAGAAGCTTTATGTTATGAGCAAAATGCTTGCTTTCAGTATTTTCTTCTTTTCCTACAATCTTTTGGACAGCTCTTTACCAGTGTGTTAAGGTGACTTTTCTGTCATCAAATACAGGTTTTGTATGGAATTATTTAAGAATACCTTCATAGAATCATTAGAATGTAATGAATCACCGTCACACCTTCAATCTGATTAAAACCAGATGTTTCATATCATTTCATACAGGAATATCTGACAGCCACCAGTTACAGGTCATCTTCAATGACCCCCCAAAAACCAATATTGGTTATTTCTTAACCCATTACCAGATGACAAAATTTTAGATAGATCCAAATACAAAGATGTTGCAGAGAACACTTTCAAATGAGTTAAGTTTTTTGTTGTTTTTTGGAGTAGAAAACAGTGTGGGAAATGAAGAAATTGCTTGTCACAAGAAATTTCTTCATTTTCCACAATGTTTTCCAAAGCCATTATCTTCTGAGGAGTCAAAAAGAGTCAGTGTGTGGTAATGGGTTAATCTAACCAATCAAATCTCCTGTTGTATAGTTTTCCATGACAAACACATGCAAACACATGGTTTTTCACTAACATGAGAGGTCACCACGGAGTAGTTTTCAATTTTCCTTGCTTTCACAAATCTTGTAACTTAACGTTCATATGGTTGATCAGAGGAAAATGCCATTGAAGTTGACCCATAACTGGTGCCTGACAGATGTTCCTGTTGATAATGATAAAATAGATATTTAATCTGATTGCTCACTCCCTGTACCTACCTCTGTCAAACACTAAGGAAGCATGACTACCTATCAACATGGCTATAGCCCCCGCCCCTCCTGTACAACGTGCATTACCCGTCGCATATACCGCTATATCACCAGTGACAACTATAGCATAACGACCTGTAACAGTAAAATAAATTATGTTAAGATACTTTTAATCAAATTTTGGGAAAAATTAACATCTGTAAAGCATCATTTTGAAGCAGTTCAGCAGTGATTTTGTTACAAATTTGTGCAGAAGAGTCCTGGGACGCACTTGTTCACAAAACAATGAGTCCAATATTGAAACATAGAAGTTTTTGAAAGACAATGTCGATTACACATTGAAAATGTTAGCATTCTGGGACTCAATGAATATTTTTCACTGATTCCTGAGAAAAAATGTGAGTCCCATGTAACAAAATCCCTGAGATCTTCACTTCTTGTCATAAGAACTTTGGAAAAGAAATTAAACGGTTTTACCAATCTTGTTTTTAGATAAACTGTTTGACAGTCTGTTAATATTCTGTGAGTTTCAAAAAACCAATACTGCAAATGTCAAAAGTCCAAATCAAACACGATGCGTTTGTGAAACATGAATGCCTTGAGAAGTTCAATGTTTTTGGACAGACAGACAGACATGAGTAAAACAATATCCTGCCAATCTCTTGATACGGGGGCATAAAAATGTTTTTTGAAAATATATTAAACAGCACTTTTAATATAACATACCATCCCATGAGCTAGATTCTACCCAATTAACAGCATTAAACAGGGCTGAAGTGCCACCATAACAAGCATTTATTGTATCAACTCCCTCAATGTCTGTATTTCCACTCTCCTCAAACAACTGCATTAATACAGTCTTTACACTCTTGGATTTGTCAATCAGAGTTTCTGTCCCAACCTCCAATCTACCGACCTCCGACGGAGAAATGCCATATTTTTCAAGGAGTCTCTGAACTACCGTTAAACATAAAGAGTTCACATCTTCACAATCCGAACAAAACCCCATTTTGTCTTGTCCGAGACCTATTGTATATTTTCCCTGAGATACATTGTCAAATGTTTCAAGTTCTGTTTGGTCCACATATGTTGAAGGGAAGTACACCTCCATTCCAATGATTCCAACATTTTCTGGCCATTTGCCTTTATCACTTAGGCCGCCTGCTTGAGTTGGCATGGTTTAAATGTGTTGCTGTTGTAATCTCAGATCTGAAAGAAAGATGACAATGTCAAAGAAGAGCTAAGTAGCATAGCAACAGGTAAGAGGGGTTAAGGCATTTCAAAATGCTGTTTTTTGTAATTGTTAATCAAACCCTAGGTTTGGAGGTAGAATGACAAATTTAGAATGTCTTCACCCCGCTCTTTTCTCTAGCTCTGAAGTAGGTTGGTGACTTTTCAAGAGCCTTTTCTATTGTTATAATACAAACATTATTATTGTCATACAATACTTTTATGCTCTTCTCACTTTCTTCTCAATATTTTACCAAGCCTAATTTTACTAGGAACTTAAATCAAACCCCAGTCTTATTTTTGAAGGGTTTAAAATGTTCCTGAAGGGTCAAATCTTTTAACCCTTTACCAAACTGCAAAATTTTAGGGTGGTCAAATTAAAAAAAACTGCCAAAAATGACAAAATGGAAGGTATTAAAGATAGAATCTGTGTAAAATATGGCATAGAAAATATTGAGACAAAAGGAGAAGCTGTTGGTTATCAGCAGTTTCTTTTGTTTAACCCCTTTCCCAAACAAGACCTGGTTTTGACGTCCCTTATAGAAAAGGCCTGGGAAAACATTGAGACAAAAGAAGAAACTGCTGATAACCAGCAGTTTCTCCTTTTGCCTCAATATTTTCTTAGCTATATTGTACGCAAGTCCAACCTTGATTAGCATTCATTTTGTCGTCTGCAGCGGCTGTCAAATTTGACCGCCCGATTTTTTTGTAGTTTGGGAAAGGGTTAAATGTTTTCCTAAGCCTTTTCTACTAGGGGCGTCAAAACCAGGTCTTGTTTGGGAGAGGGTTAAAAGGCTGTGGCCCTGGTGTAGTTTGTTGTGCATCAGACTCTCACTCTTGAGGTCCCTGGTCCCATCCACGGTCGCGGCAAATACCCTCCAGACAAAAATGTCTCCCACTAAAGGTTTGATAATTGTTAACCCTTTCCCAAACAACAAACTTTTAGGCAGGTCCAATTTAAAAGCTGCTGCAGACAACAAAATGGACGTTAATAAAGATTGAAATTGTGTGTGATAAAGCCAAGAAAATATTGAGGCAAAAGGAGAAACTGCTGGTTATCAGCAGTTTCTTCTTTTGCCTCAATATTTTCCCAAGCCTTTTCTATTAACCCTTTCCCAAACGACAAAATTTTCGGGTGATCCACTTCAAAAGCTGTCACAAATGACAAAATGGAAGTCATTAAAGATAGGATTTGTGTAAAATATGACAAAAAAAATATTGAGACAAAAGGAGAAACTGCTGGTTATCAGCAGTTTCTTCTTTTGTTTCAATGTTTTCCCAAGCCTTTTCTATCAGGGACGTCAAAACCAGGTCTTGTTTGGGAAAGGGTTAAGAATGTCAAAACCAGGTCTTGCTTGGGAAAGGGTTAACCAATGTGAGTGAACAGCGGGAGGCTTGGTATGGATTGGACAATGTGGTGGTACATGTTCTGGTATGTAAAACATGAATTCATGGTTAGGTGCTCCAGCCACCGCAATATAACCATAGCAGTTGAAAGAGGTGTTAAACCCCAACTAATCAATATTTTGAAAACCATGATCTTTCAGTTCACATCCTCCTTCTTCCTGGTTATCAAATCAGGTGATATGACATATGTTATTATAGATTCACAATTAAACGAGAATGATCACGGTTGAATTGCTTTATCAAAACAACTGAAACCATTCTCATTCAACCCTGAATCTACTATACATGTAGTAGAGAGAATCATCTGTATTACTCTTGAGGATCTATTAGATTCCATCAACAATTAAAAATGGTTGTCAGTATGTTCTTCTTTTGCCTCAATGTTTTCCCAAACCCTTTCTTTTAAGGACATAAAAATATATAGATTAATGACAAAGAAATAAAACATAGTTGATGTACAGCAACAATTTGTCTTAATTTGTTTGCCTCAGTTGAAATATTGGATGACCAAGTATCATCTGTCATTCAAAAGAAATAAAAAGTTTCTTCTTTGTTGATTTCTTTGTACCTCAATAAAAGTAACTTTAACCCTTTCGGTTTCCCAAACAAGAGTTTGAGTTTGAGTTTATTGGGGTTTTACGCCGTTTTCAACTACCAGGGTCATATCGCGGCTGCTGGAGCACCTAACCGTGGGTTCCTGGTATATCTCGCACCAGTACAACCACAATATCCAAACCGAGCCTCCAGCTGCTCTCTCACATAGATGATTCACACCCATTGGTGAGAGACAAATGACTTTTGTCAAATGTCAGAATGGATACTGGCCGAGCCGGGGTTCGAACTCGAGACCCCTGGATTGACAGACTCCGACGTAACCGACTGAGCTATCGGGGCTCGGCTTCCCAAACAAGACCTGCTGTTGACATTCTTGGTATAAATAGCTTTGGAAACATTGAGGCAAAAGGAAAAGTATCATTTTCAACTACAGCACCACTCATGATAAAAAAAGAATTTCATAGAAAATGCTTTAATAAATTGTTCATTAACGTGGGTGAACTCATGCAGAGCCTGAGTTCTGTCATTTTGAAAACAGCATATGAAGCTCAGAGGACCTTGCCAGGGTTCCCAATGACTTTTAAATGTAGGTTGAAAACAGTAATTTTACAGCATTCTTGTACCCCCTAACATAGAAGGCTGCTTGCAAAAATTGGGGGTACAAGATTAAATATGTGAGTGAAAAACCCCTCATCTTGGGGTTTTGGGGAACCTACCTTGCCTAATGCTCAATATGTCATGAAAAGGAAACTCAAAATAAGAATATTATTTGTTTATTGGGGTTTTACGTCGTCATATCGCGGCAGCTGGAGAACTTAACCATGGATTCCCGTTGTTTTTCATACCAGTACTACCAATACACCCTAACTGAGCCTCCAGCTGCTCGCCCACATATACTGTCATATAGGTTCACGATATCAAACCATTGATGGGTGGCATTTTGTCAAAGAGGGTTTTGCCGCAGCCGCAAAATAAGAAGAGGACAACCCCAAGTTCCCAAGAAGACAATAGATAGAAGTTTCTGAAAGTGAGTATGTGTGACTTGTGTTGTAGTTCATAGAATACCAATATGGAACTTATGTCTGCTCAGGTTAACCCTTTTCCAAACAGCCAAAACTTAGACCATTCTAGTTTGAAAGCTGCTGTAGACGTCAAATTGAGTGCCAATGAAGATAAAATTTTGTACAAAATATATCTCAGAAAATATTGAGGCAAAGGGAGAAAATGCTGATTATCAGCATTTTCTTCTTTTGTCTCAATGTTTTCCCAAGCCCTTTGTATCAGGGACGTCAAAATCAGGTCTTGTTTGGGAAAGGATTAAATTGCTTGATAAAATGAAGGTTAGTTAATTTATCTACAGACACAAATAAAAAATAACCATGGTCATACAAAAATACAAGAACATAATATACAAGACCAGGGACTCACGAAACAATATTGATGACACGCCACACATGCCAAAGAACCAGGAAATCTTAGTCAGACAATCACATGATTTGGTCTGACAGAACTGAATTTATAATCTGTCAGACCAAATACAATTTTGTCAGAAGAAGCTATCATTCACTATTTTACTGATCAAAATTATGGTCAGACAGTGGGACAGACTGTATAAAAAAATTATTAGACTGACGAGAGGTTTAATCAGAAATGTCTGCAGGTCCAAAGTCTTCGACGTAACTGAGACACAGGACAGTCAAAAGAATGTTTAAGCATTCCTTACCATGACAAACAGACAGATTTTTGTTTGATGTATTGAGGTATGATATCATTCACTATTTTACTGATCAAAATTAGGGTTAGACAGTGGGACAGACTGTATAAAAAAATTATTAGACTGACGGGAGGTTTAATCAGAAATGTCTGCAGGTTAAAAGTCTGCGACATGACTGAGACACGGGACAGTCAAAAGACATGGGCCAGTCAAAACAATGTTAAAGCGTTCCTTACCATGACAAACAGACAGCGAAAAAACGATATGCCCCCCTCTACAATCAATTGATGCCTGTCTAAAAACAAAACATAAATTTTACGACAAAATAATTTTACATTTCACCTACCCTAAAATATGACAATCACTGCCGTTGTGTTTTCACAAATGGATAAAGTACAAATGACTAACGAAACACTTTACATTACCCCTAAATAACAATGACATTTAAAATCGGCAATGACAAATTGTTTACGTTAGGTAAGGTAACAAGGTCACAGGTGTTAGCCCCTCCCACTTGATGTCATTGACCTCACAGACGGATCATCGCCATTTACATGGATTAGCCAATCTGTCCGAATATAGCGAGAGAAATCGCTGAATTTCTACCTTTCTCTATGTAGAATTGTACCTAGATTTAACTTCACGCGCTAATAATACGCCAGAAAACGTGTTTCCTTCCGCAATGTTTATCCTCCGGCCGATTTAGACGCGTTCGTTTCAATAAACAATACTGCATAATGTTCCGCGTTGATGAACTTTCATTTAGTAATATCGGCATAAATCTATTTTAGATCAATGTCAAAATGAAACTAGATTTCAAATTAAAATTTGCTGCTTTTTTAATCCCTGATTGATTGTTGTACCGTTTTATATTCGATTAATGCTTTACTCTTCACAGAAAAGATAGAAACATGAATGGTGGAGGAGTATTTATTGCTATAAAGAACAACCTGAGTAATATTGCTGTTCCAGAATTTGACACATCTTGTGAAATTGTATGGTGTAAACTAGATATTAAGGGCCATAAATCACTCTATCTAGCTTCCTATTATAATCCAAAAACAGCTAATCAAGAAGGGTATATACAATTCAGGAAAAGCTTGGAGCGTGCGAGCAGTGTGACAAATATGTGCATGATAGTGGCAGGGGACTTCAATCTCCCTGGGATTAACTGGGAAAATAAGAGCTTGAAAGCAGGGTGTCAAAATGTTAAATCTCATCAACATTTCCTTGATACTCTGGAGGACTTTGGACTTTCTCAAGTGGTAAACACCCCTACTAGAGGATCAAACATTTTAGATCTTGTCCTAACAAACAGACCGTCCAGCATCAAAAGATCGGAGATTCTACCTGGTCTCTCAGACCATGACATTTTCTTTGCTGACTTTGACATAAATCCGGTGAAAAATACACAGAAACCAAGACAAATACCATTGTATGGTAAGGCAAACTGGGATGCTATTCGCGAAGATCTAAAATCCGTACTATCAAACCTGAAAAACAATCTAAACAAACCTGTAGATGATTTATGGACTATCTTCCAGAGAACACTAGAACAAAGTATTAAAAAGCATATCCCCACAAAAACAGCTCGCACAAAAGACAAGTGTCCATGGGTAACAAAGAACATTAGAAAACTCATTAACACTCGAGATAGGCTTTTTAAGCATATGAAAAAATCGGGCAACAGTCAAGATAAGGAAAAATTTAAATTTGCTAAAAGGACCACCCAGAGAGAACTCAGACGAGCATACTGGAAGTATGTAGACGAAATTGTCTCCCAAACATCTGAAGAAAATCAACAAGGAAAAAGTAACAAACGTTTTTGGACTTTCATTAAACACAAGAAATCAGACGGAAATTCTATCCCACCCATGAAACAAGATGGACTTCTATTCACCGAATCAAAGGACAAAGCTAACATTCTGAACAAACAGTTCCAGAAAGCCTTTTCAAGCAAAGTAAGTTTCTGTGCAGAGGAATTCAAAAATCGCTGTAAAATGTCTAACCTACCCAACTATAGTGACATTCATGACATAACCATAAGTGAACAAGGAGTACTCAAACTGTTAAAAAACCTGAAAGTGAACAAGGCCCCTGGGCCAGATAATATCTCTCCTTTTGTGCTGAAAGAACTAGCTACAGACATTGCTCCCATCCTAACCATCATATACAATGCTTCGTACATCAGTGGTGAACTTCCGAAAATATGGAAATCGGCTAACATCTGTCCCATATTCAAAAAAGGGAAGAGATTTGATCCTATCAACTACAGGCCAGTGTCATTGACTTGCATAGCCTGCAAGTTGATGGAACATATCGTGACTAGCCACATCATGACACACGCTGACAAAAACAATATCTTATACCCACTTCAACATGGTTTCAGAAGAGGAGTTTCATGTGAGACACAGCTCATAGAGTTCGTAGATGATATATCGCAAAATTTAGATAATGGCAAACAAACAGACTGTTTAATTATGGACTTCTCGAAAGCGTTTGATAAAGTTAGTCACTCTTTATTAGTACACAAGCTGAACTATTACGGGATTACTGGTAAAACAAACAAGTGGATTGCAAACTTTTTAGCGCACAGAGATCAGCGAGTTGTAGTTGAAGGGGAGTTTTCAGATGGTGTGAGAGTCGAGTCAGGAGTGCCGCAAGGCTCAGTGTTAGGTCCGAGCTTATTTTTATTCTATATAAATGACCTCCCTACCGGACTCTTCTCCAAAGTTAGACTCTTTGCTGATGACACGATAGCATATATGACAATATCAAATCAAACAGACTCTGACAGATTACAAAGTGATATTAACAAACTTGAAGACTGGGAAAATAAATGGCTAATGAACTTCCATCCAGAAAAATGTAACATCCTGTCAATTACGAAAAACCGAAGAACTACTAAAAACAACTACACATTAAGGAACCATCCACTGGAACATGTATCATCGGCCAAATATCTCGGAGTTACATTTTCTTGTGACCTGAAATGGACTCAGCATATTAACAACATCTGTGCAAAAGCCAACAGCACCATAGGATTCCTGAAACGTAACATAAACATTAACAATAGAGAAATTAAGGAAAAAGCTTATAAAGCGTTAGTGAGACCATCTCTTGAATATGCCTGTACTGCCTGGGACCCCCACCTAAATAACGAAATACAAAAGATAGAAATGGTACAGAGACGAGCAGCGAGATATGTAATGAATAGGCATCATAATCGATCATCAGTTACAGACATGCTAAATGAACTTCAATGGAAACCCCTTCAAGAAAGACGAAAAGCTGCAAGACTCACCATGATATACAAAATTACATATGGACTTGTAAACATACCAAATAATAGACTCATTCCAAACCAAAGAACATCTAGGAAAAACAACAACAAAGCTTTCCAGATACCATCTTGCAGGACATCCATTAGGTCAGAGTCTTTCTACCCACGCACGATCAGGGACTGGAACACCTTGCCCAGCAGCACCGTGTCTGCTCCGAGTCTTGAGGCATTCAAGGCTCACCTCGCATAAACTATAGACTCTGTTTTTAACTTTCACTGTATATAGAAAATGGCACAAGTGACTTTTTAAACTTATGAACTGTAAAATTTTGTTACTTTGATAAAAGCGCACACCCTATACGCGGCAGAACAGTCAACTTGATGACGGTGGCCGTTATGCGGTAGAAGTAGAAGTAGAAGTTCCTATCTAAAAAATCAAACGCGGAATATTTGAGGTGTCACTCCGGTTCTCTACTGATTTTTCAGACTATTTTGACCAAACTTTCAGAGCTTTAATATTTTAAAAACAATATTTAGCAACCTACTTTCTACATTTGATTTAGTTAAGAAGTTTGTTTCTTGCACTCAGCCTTGAAACTACTTACTTTTTACGATTCAATTCCAGTCTAAAAAGATGAGCTACCCAGACTAATAAAGTGTTTCAGGCGCGGCCTTTTTGTAAACTTTAATTAATATGAAAGCTTGTTCTCAATTTTACACGTCAATACACGATTTTTATTATTCAAATACTTGAACTACATCATGAATGGTTTCATTTGTAAAGAAGTTTTACTCACCAGTTCTCCAGAAACTATTTCAACAAACTCAAGTAAGCAGTCCTCCACAACTTCACTTCTGCCATTCATTGTCAGAATGATGATAGATCTAGAGCATCCAATTTGAAAGTTGCTGCAGATGACAAAATGAACATCAATTAAGATAGAAAGTGTGTACAATATAGCCCAGAAAATATTTAGACCAAAATAGAGAAAGCTGATTATCAGCATTTTCTCGTTTCCCCCCTCTGTTTTCCTAAGCTTATTCTCCCAAGGACATTAACAGTTCAACCAGCTCTTGTTTGGGAAAGGATTAAACTTGTGAACATAAGGGATTGAGGCAGATTAGGCCAGAGTATTAGAAACATCCTAACTAGTCTAGTATCAAAGTTGCTGGCACTGTGCTTGAACTTCATAAGCCTTATGATAAGGGTGCTTGCCATTGCAGGAGTCTTGCTACCAATTTTTGATTGGGGCCAGGGGCCAGTGAAATTGGGAAAAATAGCGACATTTTAACCTTAATTGGGAAAAACTAAAACAAGTTTGCATTCATACTGTCACTCAATTTCAGCTGCAAATTAGACTAGGGGTGTAAAATGCATGTGTACATATAGTCGCTTCATGTGTACTCGCGGTACATGGGATCTCGCGGTAAACGGTATTTTGCAAGAAAACAAACGGCCACGCCTACTATCGGGTGTTTTCCCGGGATAACCTCTGACGTAAAAGTCCACGCTTCACTGATCGCGACTATTTTCAAAATATTTTCCGTCTGAAAGTGAGTTATCGATGAAAAAGGTGTCCATATGCAAATTAATAGAAGCTGCACCTACCTTTTTGTAGCCCGATCAATTAAAACACATTTTCCATGGCATAATCAATAAAAGTCCATTCGATTTTGACAGATCTACGCTCGTCTGGAATTGACAAAAAAGTTGTCAAATATTTTGATCGTTCGTTCCTATGTATTTTCCCCCGTTCACTTCGGGGCACTATCTTCGGGTGACTTCCCCTAGATATATTTTGGTCCTGTTGTCATAAAATAACTACATAAAATATACTAAGTATAAAATATTTACAATGATAAGCAATACAGTTTAAATAAGGTTTAAAACGTGCATGATATGTTGCTAATTAATATTGGCATATCACAAGATATGACAAATTATTTACGTTTATTAACTAGCTAGATAAGTATTTACGCTTAGTAATTCTTACGTTGATAGCTTATTTTTGATTTTCAATCGAGTTTGAATCTCTGTATTAATACAGCTTTAATAGTTCGGATTATTTCTTTTGCTTAAAATGTGTGTAAAAAGAATAAAATGTATATATCCTTTTTAGACGAATGTTAATATGTAATTTGTATCGAGAGACAGTAAAATACCATTTCTGGTAGGTAGTGAGAATGAGATGGAACGTTCCTATGTCAACTACTGTTAACCTAGTTCATGACATGTACTTTTTAGTGACAGAGTGAGACTTAGAGAGAAGAGAAAGAGGATTAAAGACAAAAGACGCACTATGTTCTCTCTCACTCTTCCTCCTCCCCCTCATCTTATTCTATTTTCACAGACTTGATATTATTTTACCCTGACAGTATTACTTATATATTCAGATCTTTTGATGTGCATGTCGTAGCACATCTTTCTAGTAAGATGTTCTACTTGTTTCAACAGAATGCGATTATTATATATCTTTTTGTCTATGTAGAATGTGCAATCAAGAATCAATTTTGCTAGATCTCCTCTATCTCTTATGTTATCGCTCCAGAAGGACTGTCCTATGTTCTTAGAGAGGATTGATTTTAATTCAGTGATCTTTTCTGTCCTTATTTCACTTAGGTACGGGCATCTGGTTAGTATATGGATAACATTTTCTTTCTCTAGGTGGCACATGGGGCAGCTTGGTTCTTCATCATCATCATTTTTTCGTCCATATAATAAGTATGTACCTGTAAGCATCCTAACTTTGATGTTTCCTCTTTTTACATCAGTGGTACAATTTTCAATTGTATCCCAGATTGGATGCACCTTGCCTATTTCTAGTATGCTTTTATTGCAGAGAGCCATACTGCTTTTGTCTTCTATGTCTGCTTTAAGTTTGTTTGTCCATACTTGGTACACAGCTTTTTTGACTGTTCTTTTCCATTCCAACTTTGTGGGCTGTTGTATACCAGTTTCCTGGATGTTTGGAAGGTTATATTTCTTCAGGATGTTAATGGCTCTGTTGTAGAAACTTTTTGGTTGTTGTACATCTGGATCTTTCTGTCTATCAAAAAGGTTGTGTATGGTTTCATTTGTGCCGGAATTTAATGAGTGGAAGAGACTCAAAGTTCTTCTATCTATTTCAGCTTCGACTGGTAAAACTCCCAAAAGTAGGTATACTGCTGCGTTACAGGTGCATTGGGGCAAGGATTGGATTCGACGTAAAGTTTTCCTGTGGAAAATTTCCAGTTCATATATATTTGACTTGCTGAGTTGCATTACCTCTAGGTAAGTTATCATCCTGGGTATTACGTACACCTGGTAAATTTTTGAGGAAACAGCTGGGTTTATTCCATTTACTCCATGGCAGCCAACATTCATTAGGGAGTATAGAGTTCTTCTGGCTGTGTTAATTCTGTTTGTTATGTTGACATCATTTTCCTTGGTTTTTGTTCTAATAATGCCTAAATGTGTGGTTTGGTTTTCAACTGATATATTTTTATCTCCAAGTTTCCATTCTTCTGTATTTTGGGTTGGTTTGTTTTTTTGGACAGCAACACTCTTTTCTGGATGGATTATGTATCTGTGATCATTAGCATAATTGTGTGCTACCTTCAGCATATCTCCGAATTCCACAGAGTTTTCTGATAATAGACATATGTCATCTGCACAAGTTGGACAACCTACGTATGTGGTGCCGATGAATTTCCCCATCGTATTTGATTCTAGCTCCTGTAATAGGTCATTAATATATAATTTATAGAGGTGAGTAGATAAGATGCCCCCTTGCCTAACTCCTTGGTATATTCTGAATGGGTTACTATATGTTCCTTTCCACTTCACTCTGGCAGACAGTCCTTGGTACATTCCTTTGACTAATTTCCAAGCGGTTAGGTTTACTCCGGTGTGGTATAGCTTGTCCAGTAGTATTTCATGGTTTACCACGTCAAACGCTTTCTGAGTATCTAGAGTTGCCAAGAAAAGGGGTGATTGATTGGATTTTGCATCAATCTCTGCTTCTGTCACTAATAAAGCTGCCGTAACTGGAGAGGTGTTTTTGGTAAAGCCAAATTGGAGCGTGGATTGATCTTGGTTCATGTTCGATAATCGTAGCAGGAGTAGTTTTTCAAAGATTTTTCCAAATATCGAGGCCACTGTTATACCCCTATAATTTTCTACATCTTTTTGAGACTTCCCTTTCTTATGCACTGGCGTTATGTACCCTGTCTTGAAGGAGTTTGGGATGATACCTTTTCTTAGAATTTCATTAAAGAGTTTTGTCAGAGGATTTATTATATCGCTTTTTCCGTGTTTGATGTGTTCTGCAGTAATTCCGTACTCATCTGCCGCTTTGTTTGTATTCAGACTGTCTACTGCTGACATCACTTCCTTTTCTGTGAATTCTTCTATCTGTTCTTTTTGGAGGTCCGCAAGGTTCTCGATTATCTGACATCTCTGTGCATGGGTAGTAAGAAATGTCTCATTAAAGTCTTCATGTTCTTTTTTCATAGCCAGATCTTCATAAAATCTTGCGAACGCATTAGTTTGTTGGTCTTTGTTTTCAGTATCTATCCCCTCTACTGTAATCGTGTTGGTCGTTGATCTCCCCTCATTGCTTTTATTCCTTTTTATCAATTTAAAGAAAAATGACCTATTCGGGTCCTTCATTAATTTCCCAAAGAATCTGGATTTATCAGTGGCATGTTCTCGTCTCATCTGTCCTCTTACGGCCTTTTTGTTCCTTTTCATCTGTAGAAATAGTGGATCATCGCCTCTTGGGGACCCTCCCAGACGCCACGCCCTAAGTGAAAGCTTATTTTCTTGGATTAAGTTTTTTGTTGTCGATGATATCCTATACCTAGGGCCTTCTAGTTTAACAGTTTTTGAAGGGATACACCCTTTAGTTGATTTTAACAATATTTCAGTAACATGCTCGAACTTATCATTAATATCTTGGGCTTCTTGGAGCAAGGCTAAGTTCAATTTTTTGTTTATTTGTGTACTGTATTTATCTGTGTCTCCCTTTTGCCAGAGCATTTTTGTTATTTTTTGTGATTTTTTCTGTCCTATAACAGGTTTTTGTTCCATTACTAGTTCTATACTGGTTCTTATAGCTATATGTGCTGAAGTATTTTCCTTTTGGTCAGATAGTATATTCGTTGTTGCGAGAAAGTTACTGTTGTTTGTCAAAATGTAGTCTATTTGGGATTTCCCTAGACCACTATGCTGAATGAAAGTTGGTTGGTTTAAGGATTCAAAAGTGTGAGTGAGATTATGTGTACTAACAAATTCTTTTAGTAATTTGTCATGCGGATTGTTTCGAGTCTGGGATAGACTTGCATTAAAATCCCCACATATTATCCAGGTTTTCTCTTGGTGTTTTTGTAGAAGTGCATTTAGGATATCTAAACATTCCTGGTATTCTACTTTAGAGTTTGATGATAAGGTTGGAAGATAGACATTGACGATAAGTATGGTTTCCATAGAGGAGTAAAGTTGGATAGCTAGTATTCTCTCATTATTAAGGTCAATTTTTTTTATATTGTTTGTTAGTTCTGTTTTCCATAAGGTACACACCCCTCCTTTGCCCCTTGGAACATAGGAGTTCGATATTGGGTTTTGAGAGTCTGTTGAGGTAATGTGATAATCACATGATGTGGCATATTCTCCTACTTTATTTTTTTCGAAGTCCCAGAGCCAATGCTCTTGTAGACATATAATTGTGTTTTGAGATTTACTGAGAATGTTAAGATATGCTGCATTTCCCTTGATACCTTCAATGTTCAAAGAAATGATACCTAGTTTTGTCTTTTCTCTGTGTG
Organism: Fragum sueziense; assembly: GCA_963680895.1. Lineage (NCBI taxonomy): Eukaryota > Metazoa > Mollusca > Bivalvia > Cardiida > Cardiidae > Fragum > Fragum sueziense. Next base: position 26,335 of record CAVMGG010000483.1, read on the forward strand.
TTTGGTCTTTTCCGGTGGGCGCGTTTGTTTCGCAGGAATTTCTAAAAAATGTTTCTTGTTCTTTTTTTGTTTTCTTTGTTTGTTAGGCGTAGTCTTACTTTTTTCTATTTCGTATAGAATCTGATCAATGTCCGTGTTTGTTTCTTTGCCCCGTTCATTATCTACTTTTTTTGGTGTTTCTTGTGTTGGGGTTGTTCTGTGTATATCCTCCTTTCTTTGGCTTTTCTTTTCTTTTGTACTGTGAGGATGATGTTCCACACTCGATTTAGGTGTTTTTTCTGTCTGTGTTTTATTGGAACGGATCTGAATTTGGCTTTTTGCTTTGTCTGTTCTTTGATTATTTTCAAGTATTTCAAGATAGATTTTAGCAGTTGACCGTGTGTTTTCTAATTTCTGCTGACCGTCACCTTCTTGAACTGTTGATGTTACTTCGGAATTCACTGTCTTGTTCCGTTCTGAGGAGCAGATTCTTTTCTCTTGGTCCTGCACAGCTTCCTCGTCTGGCTTTTGGTAAGACATACGTTTTTGTTGTTGGTTTTGTGGTGACACGAGCTCGCGCTTCCCGCCACGAAAAAATAAACAAATAACGCGAGATCCCATAACACAAATCCAAGATGGCGGCGATGCGCCTTGCATGAATGAATCCGTTGCTGTCAAATCAGAAATAAACGGAGCATCTTGGTTGATTTACAGAATGATGCGTGACATTTAGAGTTAAAAAATATAAAAAGATTTTTTTTGTGATTTTGTTGATGGCTTTCCGGTTTTACATATTTTTGCGATAAGTACCGCGAGTACGCATGTTCCCAGGCTACTCTTGTTTAGTGTAAAATGCATTTGTACATACTCTTGTTTAAGAATCTACTCTAAAACTGTCTTCAAAATGTTTGTAAATGAAGATGAGGTCCTCATTGGGAATTTTCACCAGAGAATTGGGAAAAAAAGATACTTTTTGCCATTGGGAATGGGGCCGAATAACGGCCCCAAATTTTGGCAAACGAGACCCCTGCATTGTCAATATCCACTAGGCATACACCACTGTGACACAGTAATGAAATAGACAGGTTTTAATTTGAGATTTGGGGGATAGACCTTTATTATAACATAGGTGCTAGATTGCTAAATAAATAGGAGAAATTGTAGTACTGTATTTATTTTAATTGTCTTTTATTGTCCATTAACTTTCAACTTGGACAATTTTATCCCTTACCCAAACATAATAATCCTAGACCTGTCTAATTTCAAAGCAGATAGAGAGGACAAAATTATTGATATCAAAAGTAGAAAATGTTTATGTTATATAGGACAAAATACTGAGGGAAAAGCAATCAGCAATTTCCTCTTTTCTGTCAGTGTTTTCCCAAATAATTTCTACTTGTAATGACATCAAGATTAGCTCTTATTTGGGAAAGGAAAAATATAGATCTACATATAAATTTCTTTTCTTTTTCTTTAGGTAATGATGTTTGCCTTGAGTGTCTTTTTCCAGATAACTGCTTTCCCAACAATACTTGTAAACCTGGTACAACCGGTAGTTTTTGTGAGAAATGTGATTCAGGTATACACACCCAGTGGTTTCATTCAGTGGTAGGGGCCGGGGATTTTAACCATCTATGAAATTTGGGTGTCATTCCCCTGCTACTTTTGCAAATATTGCATAGGGGTTAATTAGGAAAAACAGAAATCCCTGGCCTACTTTACCTTGAACCCCAATGCCCCCAAGTGGACCAAAAAGTATTGAAGCCCTGCACACCAGTAACATCATGTTATAGATCTACAGATATTAAAGAGGAATTGAAGACTTTCCAAAATGCAAAATATCTTTCAATGTTTATTAAAACCTATGCAATGGGTTTTCATTTGAATCATCTCATCAATTGGATTTGAAATAAAATATCTAGATGTCTTCATCCCACTCTTATCTGTTGCTTTGTGTAATACCGGTATGTATACATGGCGGGGAATCATGTGACGCAACAATTACAGAAAACCATCAATAATTCTGTTAATATGTGACCAATTTGAAAATGGCTTGTCGTTCAAAGCAGTGAAGGTGGAAACATGTCAGGGATTTGCTGGGTGTGAGAGATTTTTCAAAAGCCAGCTTGTAAATAAAAAATTATTGATGACTATGTAAAATTTTACTTGGTCTTCATTAACATTTTTATCAGCAGATTCTTATGAAGTCTTCAACATCCAGCTGATATCATTATATATCTTTTACTGTGAAAACTTAAAACTAAGTCTCTTTGACTTTGGCAATATGTTTTTTTTTCTTTGGGCAAGTATGAAAGTGTCTTGCATAAATAAAGGCCAGACATGTCATGTCAAATAAAACAATAATGTCTTAATTCTTTTAATCAACTTTTGAATTAAAAAGTGACAGGTTAAAAGTATGCAATGGTTTTGTTAAATAATCTTTGTGTTGTGTTAAAAATTATATTGTCATTTTAAGGAAAATTTCAAGAAAATTTAAAAGAGTGGAAAGAGTTTTAACTCTTTTCCAAACAACAAAATTTTAGGGTTGTCCAATTTGAAAGTTGCTGCAGACCGTGAGACGACAAAATGGACATTGAGAAGGAAAGGATTTTTGTACAATATAGCTAAGAAAATATTGAGACAAAAGGAGAAACTGCTGGTTATCAGCAGTTTCTTCTTTTGTTTCAATGTTTTCTCAAGCCTTTCCTATTAGGCACGTCAAAACAAGGTCTTGTTTGGGAAAGGGTGAAGATTTCATTGTATGTGGCGGTATGATTTATTTGAAGATCCTCTTAAAGATTTTTACAGGATTGGCAGTGTATGTTTACAATGTCCGACTATACCCTGGCCCGCTGTATGCTTCTCTGTCTACATCACCATCTTCCTCGCAAGCTGCTTCTTCTACAGGTTCAAGGAGTCTGTTTGTACAAAGGTAATACGATTATGTTTTCATGGGGCACAAATCCTGTACAATTTTTGCAATTTTCTTCTTTAGGACATACTCATAGATCTATAAAATTAACCCATTATCAAATGACAAAATTTTAATCTGGTCCTAATTCAAAGATATTGCAGACAGAAGCTTCAAGTGAATGGAATCCTATATTTTTTTGTTCTTTTTGGGTAGGAGACATCATGGAAAATAAAAAAATTGTTTGAGACTGACAAGCAATTTCTTCATTTTCAACAATGCTTTCCTAGGCCTTTTTCTTCTGGTGCACCAAAAGGTGTCATTGTGTGGTAGGGGGTTAGTCATAGGAACACATCTGATGCAAACCATATTCAAATTTTTCAGACTGTGCTGAAAATGACAAAAAATAAATCCAGTAATATGGGCTACATAAATTATCATCAAACTTGATAAAAAATGAAAGTCATGCTTTAGTAAAATATCTATTTTAGGGGCATTCTTTCTCACAAACACATTTTGTTTCAGACCAAGTTGCTACTTCACTACCTACAACTTTTGTTGTTGATGTCGCATATAAAAGCTTGACAGAAACATTAATTTTGCGGTCTGCAGCCGCTTTCAAGTTTGACCTGTTTTACATTCTGCCGCCTGATAATGGGTTATCCATTCCATGAAAATGGCACTTTTTGAAACACCATGAGATAAAGGCTTTGGAAAACATTGTGGAAAATGGAAGGAATTCTTTGTGACAAGGAATTTCATCATTTCCCACGATGTTTCTTCTTAAAAAGACCAAAAAATGTAAAATTTCATTCATTTGAAAGTGTCATCTGCAACATCTTTGAGTTTAGACCAGTCAAAAATTCTGCTGTCTGGTAATGGATTAACCCATTCCCAAACAAGACCTGGTTTTGACGGCCTTAATAGAAAAGGCTTTGGAAAATATTGAAACAAAAGAAGAAACTGCTGAAAATCAGCAGTTTCTCCTTTTGTTTCAATATTGTCTTTGCTGTATTTTACATAAAAAATAAATAAAATTCTGTCATTATCAGTGTCCATTTTGACGTCTATAGAAGCATGCAATCGGATTCACCCTAAATTTTTGTGTTTTGGAATGGGTTAACAAACACATTTTGTTTCAGACCAAGTTGCTACTTCATTACCTACAACTTATGTTGTTGACGTTGCATGTAAAGATTGCCTGGTCTCAGTTATTGGCACAAATGATCTCTGCTCTGAATTTTGGTGTCTTCAATTCAAATATCCTCATACCAGGTAAGTTGCTCGTTGTCTTTCACCATTTGAAAGTAAAAAAAGATAAAGTTGAAATTTTTATTTTTGCTAAAAATTTTTTTAACTTAATTAAAACCATGGATTGTCATAAGAAAAGTTGAATGAAGTTTTAATACCATGGAATGGGTATCTAGTTCTAATAAGTTTTTTTTATAATTTTTCCATATTTAAGGTGTTCTTTCCATCATCAGATACAAAACACTTGGTGCGTCTTTGGGCGTCATCCGTGTTAACGGAAATTGATGAGGGATACTCTTGTCAATTTCTGTTGCCATAGATGATGCCTGAAGTTGCATGACATGTTTGGTATCTAATGATGGATGGAATACCTTGATTTGGCAGGTTGTGTGCTGGGCAGTTTTGAGACAATGACAATCCATTACCTCGAGTGGTTCACCTCACTTTGTATACCTGTGGTTGTCTACATCATATGGTATCTGCTGGATAAAAGTTTGGTGAGGTTTGTTTTGTTACAGAAATTTTTAGTTTTAAATACATTGTATCATTAAAAGAACTTAGTTTCTTCTTTTTACATGGATTATTCTCGATCCTCTCAACTCTGCTTGCAGCATTTGCACAAAAATTAATATGTTGGTAGATGAAAAGTCCATTAATAATATAATCTTAAACCTCCACTACCCCATCTTCGCTAGCCAAGGTTGAACTCACCTATGTTTATATTCACCTTGGCGGAGTTAGTCCGATTTTCTTGAAATCGCGAAACTCCGCCTAAGCTTTTGACTATGAACCAATTGAGGCATTCCAACACAATAACTCTTTTTGACCTCATTCTCAAAAAATTTATACCTCCTCAAAACGAATATTTTCAGGGGTATACTGGAATCAGCCTGTCAGGCTGTCCATCTGTCCATCCATATGCAAAATACTTGTCCAGAGCATATCTCTGAAAGAACAGTAGCTATCATGAAACTCCATGGGTAAATAGTGCAGTTTACAAGGAGCATTTACTTTACCTTGCTTATTTTGTGAGTGATTGCCCTTTGTTTTCGACATAAACGCTTGTAAGGACAAATAGAAAGACCCAAAAAAAATTCATTCACTTTTAATTGCCGTCTTCAACACCTTAATTTCGGAAGCCGAAGTCTTAAATTTTGCCCTCTGGTAGTGGGTTCATTGATGTAAATGGACTGCATGACCAATGTTCCAAGCGTAGGATCATCAAGACATGTTTTAATTCTTTCTCAAACAACACACTGTTACAGTTGACCACTTTGGAAGCTGCTGAAGATGACACAAAGTACATTGGCAAACATTGTTTCAAGCCTTTCCCAAACAACACACCTTAAAGGTTAACCACTATAAAAGCTGCTTAAGATTCCAGAAAATACCTTGGCAAACATTAAAATGTTGTACAGTGTGGCCAAGAAAATATTGAGGCAAAAGGAGAAAATGCTGATTATCAGCATATTCTGCTTTTGTCTCAATGTTTTCCCAAGTCCTTTATATAAGGGACGTCGCAACCAGGTCTTGTTTGGGAAAGGTTTCATGGTTTCCAAAACCCCCCAGATTGAATCTTGTACCCCCAGTTTTTGTAAGCAGCCTTCAATGTTTTATTTGGAAAGGGTACAAGTATACGAGGGGCGTTCAATTAAAAGTGGTACTAATGGTCAACCATACCTCACGGTTCTATAGAACTAGTGGTGCTTGTGGCTGTTTGACTGGAAAATTACTGTCTATACTTGGTCAAAATTTGAGATGAATTCGTTGACTCTTTCAAAATTTATTGAACTTTTAAGTTGGTTCAGTCATATACACTGGCTATTTCGCTGTGCGCAAAATGGAAAACGAATTGAAGTAGGATGTACGGGTCTACATTAAAGGTCGCATAAGCTTTGAAATATCTGCATCACATGTAAATAATGAACTATATCAGATTCTTGGACATTCGAACGTTGAATATACGTCAGTTTTTAGGAAGATAATAAATATTTAAATTGGTAAAAACTGGCCTGAATGATACCCCCTCTCAGGCAACCCGGGTAGAGCAAGTACAAAAGCAAATGTTGCTGTAGATTCCGACATGACCGAACAAGACGCATGGTTCAATGTGCAAAAAATAGCAGATAAAGTTTGTTTTTCATCGGGGACATGTTATACAATTTTGACGATAGGGTTGAAACACAGAAAGGTTTATGCCCATCGGGTCCCCCACCTGCTGCCTTAAGGACAGAGAGGCACTCGTGCAAAATATACTTTGAAATAATGCAATAAAAGCAACAAATGTTGGCTTTCTGAGCTTTATGCATATTATTGAACAATAATCTACTATTATGAGCACCATTGGCGTGTCATTAGCAAGCAATGGTTGGGAAAAGATCAGACAAGGTCCGTATTAGCCAAAAAATTAAAAGCGCGGTAAAAGTTTTGTGCGCGGTAATTTTCAAATATAACGGGTGTATTGTTCAAATTACTGTTTCGATTAGTACAACTTTTGGCGGTCATTCATACAAGAAATGTATGTCGGAGAAAGTAAAGAAATATCACTAAAGGAGCAGGTCTAGGATCGGCTAAAGAGACATGTGCCAAATCTATGGTAACGGATCTGTCCACAGGTGTCCTCTTGTCCATGACTTCCTGGAAGAGACACATGCTGCACAGCGTCGTCATCCACCCTTATAGCTGGGCTTAAGCCCGTGTGGCTTTTTTGTGTTCACCGTGATGACGAAAAAAGCCTCTGGTCGTCGGTATAGGCCTTCATGCTCCATATGAAGTGCAATTTTCCAGTGTCTGCGGGGTGTTCCAAAAGAGGCCCATTAATTGGCATATAAGTAATGGATCTCAAAACTTTAGAAGTGTGTGGGTGTCAAAGAGGATTACTTCAAAGGATCGAAGAAACTTAAAATTGAATTGCGACATAATTATGGCTTATAGAACCCCAGTTCCAAAATTAATTGAACGTCCCTCGTACTGTAAAATAGCAATTTGTACCCGCCAGATTTAAGAATCGGTTGACACCCTGAGGTTTAATTTCAGAAAGTGATCATAGACAGACATGGAAGAGAAATGCAGAAAAATAGTGAGAAAAGGAGAAATAAAATGATGCAGAGACTAAAGCTGCGTAGATTTGTGTGGCTGGTAGCTGTTGTTATGTATATGCCTGCCCTAGTATCTTCTATGAGAACATTTCAATGTTCTGGCACAATTTCTAAGGTAAGCTGCGTTTTTTATCCTTTCCCAAATAGTACAATTTATATCCATCCAATTTGAAGGAGTTATAGAAAAAAAATGATGGATTTCAAGAGTAGGAAATGTTCATGTAATATTGTTAAAAGTCAGAAATTATTTAGCTTTTGTTTTTCAAAACTATCTCTTCTATGGATATCAAAACCAGGTATGATCGTTAAGGAAATGGGTCTTTCTTGAAATAATTTGAGGATTTATCTTTAGAAATTTAAAAGACATTGCAGATGATATATCAAATATTACTGATGTTGAATGTTTAAGCTATGGCAAAGAAATACTTGAAAAAAAAAGAAAATACTGGTTATTAGCTGTTATCAGCACTTGACCAAAATGGAAATAACTCATTCCTGTGCTTTTAATATTTGTAACAATGTTTTTTAACCTTTTGACTACCATGGGAAATGGTCCTTGTATACCAGAGGCAAATTTACACGGTTTAAACATTTAACCTAACACTGTTTTGGCAGATGGCAAATGTGACGTCACATACACTTAAAAGTAGGCAAACATTGTAAACATTGTACATTGCATAGCATAGCATTATATACCAATCATATAGCCTTGCAATATACCAGCATTCTTTACGAGCAGCATAGCTTCTGTGATGGAAAAAGACGTCTTGTATGGTAAACGTAGAGCACATAATGCGACGGAAATATCCGTCACTATATTTTAGGTGGTCAAAAGGTTAATATTTACTTTACACTGACCCACCACGCAAAGAATTTGTTTTCTCCAATTTTAAAGTTGCCTTTTCTATTAGGGACATCGAAACCAGGTCTTTTTGGGGAATGGATCAAATGCTCTTCTCATTGTCATGCAGGACATGGTATTTGATGACAAGAAGGAGTTATTTCTGTTGGACACTGATCACTCTTGTAGAACATTCACCTTTCAGGTAGGAATTTTATTTCATTTATTAGGTCACCTGACCGAAGGTCATGGTGACCTGTTGCGACCGTGTTTCGTCCGTCGTCATGCGTAATGCATCGTGCGTTAACTTTTAACATTTTCAACTTCTTCTTGAGAACCATTGGACGGATTTCAACCAAACTTGGCAGGAGGCATCCCCATGGAAAGTCGCTCCAGATTTGTACAAATCATGGAGTTACCTCCCTTTGGGGCTCCATAAGGGGCCAAAAAGGGGTTAAATAGGGTACGTTTATCACGTGTTATTAGTCGACTTCTTATTAAGAACCATTGGACGGATTTCAACCAAACTTGGCAGGAAGCATCCTAATAGGAAGCTGCTTCAGATTTTGTACAAATCATGGAGTTATCTCCCTTTGGGGTCCCATAAAATACCAAAGCGGGGGTAAATTGGGTACATCTTAAAAAATCTTCTACTCATGAACCAGCTGTTGCATTGGATACACATTTGGAAGTTAAAGTCTTTACAAATCATGGAGTTATCTCCCTTTGGGGCCCCAAAAGGGGGTAAATAGGGTACATGTTAAGAAATGTTTTATTATTGGATTGAATTCACATTTGGTATTTGAGTCTTTAAATAAGTTTGTACAAGAGAAAAAAAGACTGTCAAGAAATGGTGGTGCTGGGGGGTTGCGCTATTAGTTAACTTTTAACATTTTCCTTAACTGTTTCTGCTCATTTGATTCAGGTGACTGATAAGGCCCTCTGGGCCTCTTGTTAGAAAAAGTATGGTATTTACCTGAGAAATCGCTCCTATTCCTACTCAACTCTTAACCTATTATCCTCTAAACTGCAACTGGACCTTCCCCTCAATTGATTTTTATACACAACTGAATGTTGTGTTTTAGGAGATAAGTTGTCGTAATTATGTTTATTATTCCTTAAGCTTGAGCACTCAGTAGCTTTTAAGTATGTGACATCACCCTGCATACATTTTTTTGCTCAGATAACTCGGGCATGATTAAAAAGGACATTATAAATTTTTAGGCCATTTTATGACATTTTTGGGGCGCTGTGGTAGGATGGGGGTTCGAGATCGAGAAGTCCTGTGTTCAAATCCCACCAGTGCCTCTGGAATTTTTCTGAGCAAAAAAGTTACCACACGTTGCTCCTCTTCACCAAGGTGTATAAATTTAATGGGTACACAGGAGAGTTGAAAGCCAAAGTGCTGTGACTGCCAGTGGCGCCGACTGTAAACAGCCGACTTGAAACTCAATGATCGTGGAGTATGATGTGAATGCCACCCGAATATGGACCTAGTTCGTAAATTTGAGACTATAAACCACCTTTACTTTTTTTGTACTTTTCACTGAACTTCATCAGTCTTCTCCGTGTTGGTCTCAATTTCTTAGGTACCTTTTTCCATATCTTAGTTCATATTATTTAGTTCATACTTTTTCTTTCAGCTTATCCACTCAGTAGCTGTTGTGTATGTGATATTTATCATACTTGGGACATTTTTGCTGTTGTTTTTCATGCTACGACAAAGAAAGTGGAAGTTGTTGGAGAAAGGATGGATGCTCTACAGGTAGATAGATTAAGCCATTACTGCATAGCTATTTGATTCCCTCACGATAAAAAGTTTGGGAAAACATTGTGTAAAATGAAGAAATTGCTTGTGATAAGCAATTTCTTCATTTCCCATAATGTTTTTTAATCCAAAAAGGGAATATTTTCAAATTTTCATTAACTTGAAATTGTCATCTGCAACATCTTTCACATTGGAACGGCCCAAAATTTTTCCATCTGGTAATGGGTTATCCCTTTCCCAAACAAGACCTGGTTTTGACGTCCCTAACAGTAAAGATTTTGGGAAAAGATTGAGGCAAAAGAAGAAAATTTTGATTACAGAAGAAATCCTAATTTTGATGCCAGTGATCAAAAGTCTTTTGAAAGCAGTGAGAGAAAAGGTTATTAAAACATCGCTTTTTACTTTGTTCTGAAAGCCTTCAATACTATTTAGTAAAATAGCCTTACTGGTAAATGATAAATGTAGTTTTTTGAGCCCTTGTAATTGATTTTTTGTCATATACAAGAAAATGCTCTTTAACTAGTTCAATATACATATTGTTCCAGTCCCATATATGAGTCATACAAGAGTAAATATTGTTTCTGGGAAGCAGTACCAATGTTCAGAAAGTTAGCCTCTATATTGGTAACAGAATCCCATCCAGTTAGGTAAGATACATGTACTGGTAACTTTGTAATAAGCTCTAGGCTATAAGGGACCGATTTCAAGAGTCTCTCATTTGTGATTAGTATATAACGGTCACTTTTCAACAAAACCTCATAATTGAAGCTTGTTTTATGCTGCAGTTATGAGATTTTTGTTGGAAAGCGATGGTATGTCTTTTGTACAAGTCATACAAGAGCAAATATTGTTTTTGGGAAGCAGTACCAATGTTCAGAAAGTTAGCATGTACATGTATAATGGTAACAGAATCCCACCCAGTGAGGTAAGATACTGATATTAACCCTTTCCCAAAAGACAAAATTTTAGGGTGATCCACTTCAAAAACTGCTACAAATGACGAAATGAATGTTATTAAAGATTTGATTTGAGTAAAATATGGCATAGAAAATATTGAGACAAAAGGAGAAACTGCTGGTTATCAGCAGTTTCTTCTTTTGTATCAATATTTTACTCAGTCTTTTCTAACAGGGCCGTCAAAACCCAGTCTTGTTTTGGAAAGGGTTAACTTTGTGAGCTACATAACTAACCCTTCCCTTAACTAGGCCGTGCTTTAATGTTTGAAAAGGTTTTTGAAAACATTGAAGCAAATGAAGAAAATGTTGATAACCAGCATTTTCCCCTTTTTACTGGCTTTTTTTTCTGTGCTATACTGTATACATATGTTATCTTTAATATCAACATTCATGTTGTCTTGCACAGCAGCTTTTAAATTGAAAAAAAAAATCCTTTTTAGGTTCTCACATCTTTACCACTTCTGATTAAAAACAAGATGTGTTTGTGAAACACTAATGTCCCCCAGAATGGCATACTTTTGGAGAAAATGCCAATGTTAAATTTTTGGACAGACAGATGGACAGACACAAGTAAAACAATTTGCCCCAATCTTTCAATACGGGGGAATAAAAACCATTTAGTTCTTAAATTTCATTTCTCCTCATTTTTAATAAAAGGTGTTTTTGAATAACTTAAATTTATGAAAGCTTAACTGTACGATACCATTTTATTTTTGTACGCCGCCGGAGGTGGTTGTATATAGGCATCATCTTCTCCATCTGTCTGTCCATCCTGTCCGTCTGTCCACTTTTCTTGTGAGAGCAACTCCTCCTAGTTTCTTGCTGGATATTTTTAAAACTTAGACAATGTTATCACCTCAATTGGTATATGTGCAAGGAAGGATTTTATGGTTAATTGATTTTTGTCTGAGTTATGCCCCCTTAAAACTTAGTCTCTGGGAGTGGCGGCGTATCAATTGTGACCATGGCACTCTTTTTTGTTTTTCAGACCTCTATGGCAAGTGACTGTACAGCTTGCACTGACTCTGGCCTACCTGTTACTTGTAATGGTGTTTAGGCCATATAGGTAAGTCTTTGAATGAAATTGGGTGTTTCTTTAACCCTCCCTGGTTTTGAACACCCTTAACCCTTTCCCAAACAAGACTTGGTTTTGACTTCTTCTTAAAAAAGACCTTGGAAAACATTGAGACAAAAGAAGAAACTACTGATAACCAGCAGTTTCTCCTTTTGTCTCAATATTTTCCATGCTTTATTGTACACAAATTCAATGTTTATCAACACTTTTTATACGCCCGTCGAAGACGGGACGTATTATGGGATCACCCGTGGCGTCCGGGCGTCCGGGTGTCCGGGCGTCCGGCGTCCGGCGGCATCCACTTCTTTGTCCGGAGCATAACTCTGTCACCTTAAGTCCGATTGACTTTAAACTTGGCAGTTATATTCTTCTCATCATTACGGAGTGCAGTGCACAAGAACCATAACACTACCTGGCTTATTTTTTGAGTTATTGCCCTTTGTTGTTTTTCATACTTGAATCTTGTCCGGAGTATATCTCTGAATGTATAATAGCTATGTTACAACCTGAATTGTAATAAAACCGGAATTGTAATAAAATTATTACAAAACCGGTTGGGATGCAAGATTTTTGTTACATTTGGAAGACAACCGGTTTTGTAATAAAACCGGTTTTGTAATAAACTTTTTTCTACCTATCCACGGTACTCAACCAGGCTTATCGGTACTCCAAATGATATCTACGTGTATATTTACTCTATCAATTATCAGTACTTGCGCAAGTCACTCAATTTTTTTGAAACTTTGCATTTTTGTCATAAACATGTTGACCCAATTATTCAATGTTGGAACTGCTCTGGGGCGTTATTTTTGTCGTAATTGGGGTTCTCTAACGTCATTCCACGATTCCATCACGGAACAAATCTAATATTCCACAATTATTTTTTTTTATTACAAAACCGGTTGGAATGCAATATTTTTGTTACATTTGGAAGACAACCGGTTTTGTAATAAAACCGATTTTGTAATAAACTTTTTTCTACCTATCCACGGTACTCAACCAGGCTTATCGGTACTCTAAATGATATCTACGTGTATATTTACTCTATCAATGATCAGTACTTGCGCAAGTCACTCAATTTTTTGGAAACTTTGCATTTTTGTCATAAACATGTTGACCCAACTATACAATGTTGGAACTGCTCTGGGGCGTTATTTTTGTCGTAATTGGGGTTCTCTAACGTCATTCTACGATTTCGTCACGGAACAGATCTAAATATTTCACAATGAAATTTTTATTACAAAACCAGTTGGAATGCAATATTTTGTTACATTTGGAAGACAACCGGTTTTGTAATAAAACCGGTTTTGTAATAAACTTTTTTCTACCTATCCACGGTACTCAACCAGGCTTATATGTACTCAAAACGATATCTACGTGTATATTCACTCTATCAATGATCAGTACTTGCACTAATCACTTTTTTTGGAAACTTTGCATTTTTGTCACAAGCATGTTGACCAAACTATACAATGTTGGAACTGCTCTGGGGTGTTATTTTCACCGTAATTGGGGTTTTTTGTTTGCTTTTTTTAAGTTTAAGTACAGTATTAATATCTTATTTTGAAATAAAATGCAACACGACTTATGATTTAAATCAACTTTTATATGCTCACCCCAACAATTGAACGAAGTATGCAAATCCGCTAGACAAGGAAATTATAAAATAAAAGCGATTTGCTTATTATTCAAGTTATAGATAAATTATCATCCATCCTTTAGTAAATTTCAAG